>AWOL01S0012396.1:35551-131487 GCA_000715115.1 Nicotiana otophora
CTACCACAGGCGTCGTGATGGCACCTAGTCTCTAAGACTAGGTAAGTCGATTTCAATTACATTTTGAAGCCATTTTTTTAAAATTAAATAATTAATCAAAACTAACAGCGTACAAATGTGAATATACAACCTCCCAAGACTGGTAGTACTGAGTCACGAACTCTAACTGAATACATAGAATGGCCACGATGACTGAATATACAATACTGTTTGATTAAAAATTAACAGTACAATGAAATAAAAAGACTCCAAGGAACTGCGACGACCAAGCAACTCTACCTTGAATCCTTACGATCCCGCTTTAACTCTGCTCAAGTCCGATATCTCCAATACCTGACTCTGCACAAAAATGTGCAAAAGTGTAGTATGAGTAGACCATAGTCGGTACCCAGTAAGTATCAAGACTAACCTCAGTGGAGTAAAGACGAGGTATAGTCAAGACACTCACTAGTCTAATAGCATGTGCAACATAATATACAAAATAATAGAAAACAAATAACAATAAGGGTAACATAAAACAACCAGTGATATGCACATCATACAATAAGAATACCACTAATATCGCTCAATAATTAATAATTATAATTATACCCAATTAAATCAAATCCTTCAAATACATGTCTTTCACATATAATTCTTCCAAATAACTCTCTTTCAAATATAAATTCTTCAAATAAACATTTTTCAAATATACTTCCTTTAAATAAATTTCTCTCAAATATAATTTCTTTAAATAAATATCTTTCGAATGTAATCCTTTCCAATAAATCTTTTTGCATAAAAATCCTTCCAATTAAATATTTTGAATATAATTCTTTCAATTAAAAAGTCATCATGTGACACTTTATTTCATAATCATTCAACCACGGGTCTCGGCCCATTTTCATATTTTTCATAAACATGGTTATCAGCCCATTTTTCATATTTACACGGCACTTCATGCCCATAATTAAATCATCATATTTCTCTAGCACCCCGTGCCCTCATTTCATATCACAACTGCACGGACAATTCACGTGCCAAATATCATTATCATTTGATCACAGCACTTCATGCCCACATTTCATATCACAACTGCACGGACAATTCACGTGCCAATATCCTCATTATTTACTCACGGCACCTCGTGCCCATATTTTATTTTATAATCCGCCTGGCAATAGCCACAAGCTCCCAATTTCAACATAAATAAGATTATTATCAATTTACCAACAACAAGATAAATTGCACAAGGAATATCACAACATCACATAAAAATTACCAATGCAACCACTCCTGATCATCACATACCATCCTTGACAATATCCACCCCTATCTCTCCTATAGCCACCCTTATCTCTCCTATAGCCACCCTTATCTCTCCTATAGCCACCCTTATCCCTCCGCCCTGACAATACCAATAGACACCCTTATCGCTCCTATTGCCACCTTTATCGCTCCTATAGCCGCCCTTATCGCTCCGCCCAGACAATTTTCCAACAAACACAACAACAGTGAAATGCCACCCTTATACCCACATAATATCAACGGTGAAATGCCACCCTTATCTCCTCAAAATAATAACTCACACAACACAAAAATTTACATGGAAAATTATCACGGCAACATAACAAAATCAATTCATATCACAATTTGCCCAATGGCCACAACTAAAATTCCAAAGATACAACCAAGTCAATTAATTTCATAACAAATAGCCGAAGGCTCCACACAATGTGTATAACACCACAAAAATAAATCAACAGAGATAGAAATTATTCAGCATAAAGCAAAGCCTTCATTAATCCAAATTTAGATAATTATATAAGCACATCTTCTTAAGTTTGCTTAATTAATTATTTTTATAGGAAAAGATCATAATGAAATTAAATTCCAACAGTATCAAACCATCAAACTCACGGAATTTGCATAAATATACAGGTAACATTCACATCAAATCGTCATATAAAAATAAGTTCAATAAATGCGAATTGAGGCATGGCAACAGATGATTAAATAACTGCCAACAAATATCCAATTTAATACACAATATACCTAAGACTTGAACTCAATATATTTTGCACATATAAGCACGAGTACGTACTCGTCACCTCGCATACACAGCTTTTTACATTTCACAAATGACACATAAGACTAGATGCCTAAGGGGTAATTCCCCCACTCGAGGTTAGGCAAGACACTTACCTTTTTGAAGTTATGCGAATTTTTCAAAATCGCTTTCTTGCTTGAATTGACCTCCAGGCAGCTCAAATCTATCCAAATTAATTGTATAACTTTATTAAAATTCATCGAAAACAATTCTGAATAATAATACGTCGACTTAAAAATTTATTCCAATAAGTCAACAAAAGTCAACGCGGGGCTTGCCCCTCGGAACCCGACAAAATTTTCATGAAATCCGAATACCCATTCCGATACGAGTTCAACCATACTAATTTTATTAAATTTTAATAACAATTCGACCTCCGAATCTTAAATTTTTGTTTTTGGAAGATTTTACAAAAATTTTGATTTTCCTCCATTAAAATCCGAATTAAATGATGGATTCAAAGGTATAATCATGAAAATTAATCAAAACTGGATAAGAATCACTTACTCCAACACACCCACGCAAGAATCTCTCCAATAATCGCCTTCTACCGAGCTCCCAATTTGATTTTTGTGTTATGAACTCAAACCCCCGTTTTTGGGACTTTTAATTCTGCCCAGAGAGGCCTTTTTCGCATTCGCGACCAATGCTTCGCGTTCGCGAAGCACAAACTTGACTGCCCAGATTTAACCCTTCGCGAAGCACAAACTTGACTGCCCAGATTTAACCCTTCGCGAACGCGACACAGGCCTCGCTAATGCGAAGGTTTGTTGTCCCCTCTCTTCGCGAACGCGACACACACCACGCGAACACGAAGGCCAAACGCCTATGGTCCCCAACTGCTTCCTTTCTTCTTCCCGAACGCGTAACACTTCTCACGTTCGCAATGCACACCCTGTCCACCCTTCGCAAATGCGTCCTCATCTTCGCGAATGCGAAGAGTAAATTTTTGCTAGCTTCCCAATTCCTCTTCGCGAACGCGATCACTCGTACTTGAACGAGATGAAGAAAATGTTACTGCCATCTAAATGCACTACGCGTTCGCGACACTTGCCATGCGAACGCGATGAATGATTGAGGCAACAGATATCAGCAGAATACAACAGTGAAAAAAGAAGGGAAAATGGCCCGAAATCAATCTGAAACACGCCCGAGCCCCTCGGGACCTCAACCAAACCTACCAACAAGTCTTAATACATCATACGAACTTAGTTGAATTCTCAAATCACATCAAACCACATCAAAACGACGAATCGCACCTCAAATCGAAATCTATGAACTTTGAACTTTCAAATTCTATATCTTGTGCCGAAACACATCAAATCAATCCGGAATGACTTCAAATTTTGCACACAAGTCATAAATGACATAACGGAGGTATTCAAATTTTCAGAATTGGATTCCGACCTCGATATAAAAAAGTCAACCCCCGGTTAAACTTTCCAAAATTTATCTTTCGCCATTTCAGGGCAAATTCCTTTATGGAACTCCAAATAATTTTCCGGACACGCCTTTAAGTCCAAAATCACCATACAGAGCTATTGACATCATCAAAATTCCATTCCGGGGTCGTTTGCTCAAAAGTCAACTCTCCGGTCAACTCTTTCCATTTAAACTTCTAAATAAGGATTGTTCTTTTAATTAAATTCCTAATCTTCCGTAAATCAAACTCGACCACACCTGCTTGTCATAATACATATTGCGAAGCTACTCGAGAGCTTAAGTCACTGAACTGGACGTTAATTCTTAAAACGACAAGTCTACTCGTTACAATATTCACCTCGGTTAATATGGCTTCACTATTCTATACCTCTGCTTCTTCTCTTCTTCCCTTTTCAGGTTTTCTTTCTTGGATTTCTCTTTCTTAGCATCTTTTTTCCCTTTTAGGCTCCTTTTAGTTCCTCCCTCTTTTGGTGCTTCTTCTTTCTTGTGCTCCTCCTCCTAATTATCTTCTTCTTTCTTTAGTTCCTTAATTCTCTTATTCTTCATTTGGGTGGTCCAACTCATAAGATTATGTGTGGTGGCCAAAAATCTGTTAGTTTGCTCACTACACTTACTGGATCAATTGCCCGGATAATGATTAAATTCTTATTATTAATACCCATTGAGATCTCATCAATTCCTGCAAAATCTTCAAGCAGTTAGTCTCTCTTTTATAGATTTCAAATATCTCAGTAAATTAGCTCAATTGTTAGTGAAGTTGCAGAAGTACCGCCTTCAACTTCATATGGTTGCAGAAGTACCGCCTTCAAATGAGATATATATTCTATCTTCTTGTACTTTTAAGAGTAATTCAAAACTGAATAAAGATTTATAAGGAAATATACAGTGAAAAGTGGTCATAGATTCAATTTACCCACTAATTGACAAACCTTAGTTATCCATGATCAGATTGTGTCACAATTATTCAGCTATTAATTAAATGCGCAGACATTGGATGGAAGCCACAAAGAACTCTATCACATGGAGTAATAATAGGAACTGACACAACACCGAGTAAACGCTTTACTTATCAAAGAGAGAAGTTTCAAAACTATCCAAAAAGCCAATTTGAAAGTATAGTCGAACGAATCTCAAATGCAAACTTCTCATTTAACATATGAGTTCACTCTAGCTAGTGAAATGAATTTATCTGCGGTAAAGGGTGTCTGAACACAATCTACCGTTGTGACGTTGGCATTAAATCTCAGACCCCTGGTCAGACTAAATTAACTTTCAACCAATTAATTTTGTCAAAACGAAACAATTACTATTATTACTGTTGAAAAAATAAAACCAAACCTTCTCGTATGCAAATGTTCGAGAAATAATGATAATGAAAGCAGTTAAACTATTTCTAGACTATAAGACAATGTCCTTTTTCGGCATCTATCTGCTGTAAAACTTTATCACACCAACGCCCAAAACACAAAGAAAATCAAAGAGAAAAAAATCCTAGCATAAAAGAAAGAAGAAAGAAGAAATCCAAGCCAAAAAAATTCAAAAACAATTAATATGATTTACTTAAGCCGCCTAAATTCTCGTGTTATAAGAAAGAGTAGATACCTTGCATGTTTTGGCTTTTCCAGGAGTAACTAAATGACTCATGTTGACGCTTTTCAACTTCTATCTTGATCTATAATTCAAAAAGACAGTTGGAACTGAGAAATACAGAAAAATTTAGATGATTTAATCGCAAACAAAATAAAGATAGTGAAAGAATGAATCTTGATACCCGAGGAACAATACATGGATGCATTTTCACATGACAAGCCATCGGGAATGATACTTTAAACTCTTGAAACTTCTCAAATAAAATGGGAACTGTTATATTTCTTTCCGATTTCAATGAATATATTCACGCAACCATTGGAACTGTCATCAAAAGGTCATTAATAATTATGCATGAGTAATGTATATATGTTTCTAAACATCCCGAATCTACTAATAGATCATGACTCATATACGTATATGCTTGTGAACTGAAATACATGTATTGAGAGAGAAAGCAGAGAAGAAGAGGCCAGTTGAGAAAAGGCTTTTGGACTTTCTTTTTTCATTTTATGTTGATTTGTTGTATCATATGACTCAAAGTAATGGAAACGGAAATCACATTAAATCCTCAATTGAAGATTAGACTATATGAAGCATAAATACAATAAAAACAAAAGAATTAAAAGGTAAAACACAACCTTTTAGCAAAATTATTGTCGCCACCTACTACTCCATATTAATTCTTTCCTTACTTACACCAAACATGCATCAAATTCATTGTAAAGCTAAAACATTTCAACAATGAAAAGTCAAAACATTCTATTACGCAAAACAAAAAGAGAACTTCAGTAAATATTAAAGTGCTCTTAAGATATAATTATACTACAAATGAAATTCAAAAAACCGACCGAAGTTGGTCGGTTTTTCGACCAAAGTCGGTCGGTATTTTAATTATGTAATTAAAAAATGCACCATCTGAGAATCGAATCGGAGTTTGTACTGTGGCAGGATACTATTCTACCACCAGATCATTGATGCATTTTGTTTTAAGACTGTCTTTTATTTTAATTATATTCTTTAATTATATTTTCGTCGGTCGGTTTTTAAAAATGACCAGCCGGATTAACCAAGCGATTTCGGTCGGTTTTTTTAATTTTAATTTTAATTTATTTTAAATGAAAAATCGACCAACTTCGCGGGACTCAAAAATAGTTCCCGCATTTTTGCGCCAAAGAAAACCGACCAAAGTTAGTCGGTTTCGTAAAAAACATTAAAAAATAAAATATTTTGAAAAATCGATCGACTTTGGTCGTTCTTTTTGCTGGTCTTTTGACCGACCAAAATCGGTCGGTCGACTGCGGTCAATTTTTACCGAATTTCTAGTAGTGACACGAGGTGCACATAGCAGAACAAATCCTATACATGCTTTCAGATTCCACAATAAAACTTAGCACATAACAGGACAGATCCAGCCTAAATACAAACAAAAAGAGGGCAGATCCAGCCCAAATGTCATAACTGCTAGCATTGCGCCCACTGTGGGTATGCAGACTATGGAGGGGCGATCCAGCCCAAGCGCTATAATAAGCCACATCCTGGCATGAATCAATAAAGCCTGTTATGGCGTGCAACCTGATCCCATAAATATTACTCACAACAGGCCCTCGGCCTCACTCAGTCATCAATCTCTCCGGTCTCTCGAGCTCACAACATTCATGCCAAGCAGCCCTAATCAATGATAAAAGAAGTGACAATATACGATAACAGAGACTGAGATATGATATGAATTGATGAATGCGACTGAGTACATAACTGCAATTAAGCAAATAACTCAACAATAACGGACGACCACTGAGGGTCCCAATAGTACCAACATGTAGACTAAACATGAATTCTTGCATGAATTACAAGTCAAGTGCTACAACACATAGAGTACAGTAAAAATGTTCAGATAAAGTAACTAAGCAGTTCCATGGAATCGACTAAATCACAATTCAGACGGTGCACGCATGCATGCCCATCACCTAGCACATGTGTTACCTCACACCATTCACATAATCACGAAATCTGGGGCTTCATACCCTCAAAACCAAGTTTAGAAGTGTTACTTACCATAAACCGTGCAAATTACTACTCCAACACGCCCTTGCCTCACGAATCAGCCTCCAAATACCTCGAATCTATCCACAAATAGTTCGACATAATCAACACGAGCTAAGGGAATGAATCCCATAAGAAAATACTAAGTTATTAATCAAAAGTCAAAAAATCAACTCAAAAGTCGACCCCCGGGCCGACGTTTCGGAATCCGATAAAAGTCACAAAATCCGAACACTCATTTAACCACGAGTCCACCCATACAAAAATTACTCAAATCCGACATTAAAATCTCAATCAAATCCTCAAAATTCGGCCTAAGGACTTTCCTCCATTCTTTCCCAATTTTTCACCCCAAATCACTAATTAAATGATGAAATCAAAGACATAAATACGGAATTTAACCAAAACTAATTAAGAATCACTTACCCCAATCACCCACTTGAAAATCTATCCAAAAATCGCCTCCCACCGAGCTCCCAAAATCGAATTGTGAAAATGAACTCAAACCCTCATTTTGAAACATTTAAGTTTCTACCCAAGTGACCCTTCTTCGCGAACGTGACCCTCTTCTCGCGTTCGCATAGCACAAACCATTCTGCCGCCCAAAAACATTCTACGCGAATGTGAGGTCCCACTCGCGAATTTGATGACTAATTGACCCCAAGCTTCGTAAACGCGATCCTCCCTACCGTGAACGTGTAGACCAACGCGTGAGGTCCCCGTCTGCTCCTCTCTTCTTCGCGAACGCGGTTCCCTTCTCGCGAATGCGATGAACAAATCTTCACCTGCCTCCAGATACTCTTCACGAACGCGGAACTCCCATCGCGAACTGTCACACCTCCTATGTTCCGAAGGGATAGGGAGTTTTTCCAATTAAAGTGACATTAATCGAAATGGGATTATTTATTTGTTCAGAGTCGCCACTTGGAATAGTTTATGGTGTCCCAAGTCACCGGTGTACTTTAACTCCCAAATGGAGGAAATTGACTCTTATTTATGATCTGCGAACACAGAAGACCGAGTAAGGAATTATGTTAACCTGGGAGAAGGTGTGAGGCACTCCCGAGTTCCGTAGTTTTAGCACGGTCGCTCAACTGTAATAATTGGCCTAATTGTCTGATTTAATATATATTTGAAACATATTGTGCATTTTTAACTTCTAACCGCTTTCAATTAATTTAATCGCCTTTTAATGTTTACGGAATTATTCCTGTAACAAGTTACGATGTCGTACACTTGTCGTTTTGTTACATATTGCAAACCGCACCACATGAAATGCACCCGCGATTTACGATATGTTTATTTTAGTAATTATTCGAAGTTATGGTCGGGTCACATGAAATGCACACCCGAATCGGGGATTATGTATCATGACTATGCCACGGGAACCGTACCCATAGTCACGATGGGTTAATATTAATCGCGCCTAAAGTAAGCTACGATGTTTGAAGTAATCCTATACATTGTTTGAGATGATTGTAAACAGTTGTAGATCATGGAATTCGTTTGCTGCTTTAACTTGACAAAGAATTATAATGTTCTGCCTTCCATTTTAAAAGGAAACGAAGGTTATTAATAACCAAGTTTCAGACATACTCATCATTTGGGATTAAGCTTCATATGATGCCCAATATAATAAAAGGGAAATCAATTCAAAATGGGTTCAACTACATGAATTTTCTAGACCCCATGCTCATTACTTCCTAACAATTTTTCGTGTATTTGGCCAAAACCCAATTCCTAAAGTATGCGTAAAATATTTAATTATCTAATGGGCTGGCCAACCCAAACCCACAACCCGAGTCATTAAGACAAAATCAAATAAACAAACAAACACCAAATAGCTAGAACAAAGAAACAAGAAAATGACAGTAGACAAATATAACAGGATAATATGACGAGAGCCATCAAATTTCTGTTTGAACCCAACTGCCACCCACTCATTCTAAATGACTCAAAACACTCCAAGGATTTCAAGCTTAGTCTCTTAGCACGTACGGTACTACTTTATCAAGAAGAAACCACTTCCTCAATAAGAAAACCAATCTATTTACATGCCATGGAAAGATAATCTATATGATCTAACTTAAACACATTGAGAATGCACCTAAATACATGTTTGAAAGGAAGAACCTCCACATAACTATCCCGGGAATTAGACTTACGAAATTGGGACAAGCATATGAACTATCAAACCAATAATCAGAGACACCCATAATAAGAAATCTAGTGGATTGCCATTTCAGTTGAAACTTATTGGAAAACTCATGAACATCACAAGGGAATCTCCCAAAAAGAAAGTATACAGGCTTTTTGATTCATGAAGCTATTTCACCACTATATCTAGCATATGACCTCAATTAAAGCAGCAAGCAGTCACTTGAAACTGTAGGATTGGAATTGCGCAATATTTCATTATTATTATGTCTTTAGGAGAGAAACTGCATATACCGAGCAAGATTCCAAACATTTTCACACAAAACTCAAAGAGTGAAGCCGAGCAATCAAGAACTATCAACAAGACGCGGTTCCTCTATAAACACTCTCATGTTCATCAAAACATCAGTCCTTCATGTCGAAAACAGACGTATTTGAGTTTAAATGATGTCCAAATGAACTAAGGAAGCTAAATGCTCTCATATATGACATGAAAATTCAATCAGACCAGCTCTTAAAATTCGATTTCAATTTGCCCTAGGCGAAACAAACAATTAATTTAAATAATGGTTCACCGATCATTTAAACCGTCAAACATAGACGCCGATCTAATATTTAATACACGGTCATCAATCTGACATCAAAAGATCAAACAAGCTGATTGCAACAAATGAGATCAAATTTCACAAAAACAATGTTAAAGTGACTAAACCGATCAGCAGCAGATAAAGAACATTAGGAAAGAACCAACAGAGACACTCCAACATACTATAAAACCATAGACGGGGCATTCGACTGATTCATGACTCACTTGCTAATTATACAACTAACCAACTCAAGTCGAACATATCGAAAACTAAGCATTTAGATCGAGAACAATTCGATAGAATACTAAGACGATTTTCATGAATGAAAAAGAAGCATACTCGAGTCAATTCCTAACACCCAAGTCCCGTCATATTTAAATCCACATAAAAAATAAAATAAAAAACAGAATGAGAAAGCAACTATTTCCAAGCTTCATGTATATAATCATGGAAGAACAGATGCTCAGCTACATACCTGATGATAGCAAAAGTACATAAAGAAAATAAATCTCTGAATGTTGAGGAAAATATCAGCACGAACAGCAGAAATCAAACCAAAACAGCTTCAAAAGGCCACTTCTAAAATCCAAAGAGAACCCAGAAAAGCTACTGAAATAGTATGAATTCCAATCTCTCTTTTTTTTTTGTTCTTTTCTAAACCGTTTTTTTAGTTTTTAAGATATTTTCTGAAACAAAATGAGAATGAGGATATTTTTTGAAAGAAAAGTGGAGAGTCAGAAGATCCTTCTTTCTTTCCAAAAATCAGAGCATCCAAAAAGAAAAAAAAAACTGTGGGGAAGGTTTGCGAAATTAACCTCTTGAAAACAAACTAAATAGCCTCTTTCTTTCCTAGTCTAAATATTTTCTAAATTGACCAATCTAATTCTAATTAAAGCTAACTTTGCGAAATTAACCTAACTATCTATTTTCTAACAATTAACTAATTACTTAGCGAACAAATACATGTAAAATCACTAATGTATTTTTTTTTATTTTAATAATGCAAACTAAATATTAATAATGCAAGTAAAAATCTAAGAATGCAAAAAGCAAAAAGAGAAAAAATATTTTTTGATCATTTTCATGATTCGAAATACTACTAAAACATGCTAAAAGTGCAAATGAATGCCAAACAAATAAAAGTAAAAATTCTTAAAATTCTACAAAAGTCACTAAAACTTTTTTTTTTTGAATATTTTGGGAGTAATTTCCTATGCGGGGAAAAAATTAGGTGCTCACACGAACGCGATGAAGGAAACCAGACACCAGAAATCTGCAGCTTCAGCCATCTTCCAAGTCCAAATTCCCATCTGTTAACTATCTCAAATCCACGCGAGGCCTCCGGGACCTCAACCAAACCTACAAACAAGTCCTAAAACATCATACGAACTTAGTCGAGCCTTCAAATCACATTAAACAACGCTAAAACCACGAATCACGCATCGATTCAAGACTAATGAACTAAGGAAATTCCAACTTCAACAAATGATGCCGAAACCTATCAAATAACGTCCGATTGACCTTACATTTTGCACACAAATCACAAATGACAGCACGAACCTACTCCAACTCCCGAAACTCCATTCCGAGCCTGAAAATCACAAAGTCCATTCTCAGTCAAACTTATAAATTTCCAACTTTCGCCATTTCAAGCTTAATTCAACTACGGACCTCCTAAGTCCAAAATCACCCAACGGAGATAACGGAACTATCGAAACTCCATTACGGAGTCGTTTACACATAAGTCGACATCCGTTCAACCTTTTCAACTTAAGTTTTCAACCTTGAGACTAAGTGTCTCAACTCCTTCCGAAACCTCTCCTGACCCGAACCAACTACCCCGATAAGTCACATAGCAACTATAAAGCACAAAATGAGCAGTAAATGAGGAAACATGGCTACAACTCTTAACGACCAGCCAGGTCGTTACATGAGCCCTATCAAAGAAATCACTGTAAAATAGATACCAACACCAGAGTAATGTCGTTAGTTTTATTTTTCCTTGTTAAGTAAAGAAGCCCAGAATTATATTAATATATTCATTTGCACTTTATATTGATTAAGACTTAGTTAAAAATTGTAATCAACTTTCCATACCTATCAGTTTTTCTCTATCGTGCTCAGGTTTCCAACACCTATCAGTTAACCCTATGTCCGAATCTAGAGCAATCAGTATGGAAGTAATACTTCTCAATGTCATGCTGAGTTTTTCTGTTCTTCATTATCCTAACAACAACAGCATCAACCTGCATATGCAGGCAAAAATATTGGATAAGGTCAACAGTAAAAGACAAAGAGTGAAAGTTTATCCTTCTCTTTAACTATTTTTGGCCTTACATAATATGAATGTTGAATATACTAACAGTAAAATAGTGCAGGAAATGACAACACATTGTTCATCCAGTTAACATATCAGTTAAAAAACTAATTTGTGACAGGACATGTTAAAGACAACACAAAGTTTGTCAGTAAAAAACGATATATACAGTAAATCTGGTATTATCTGTCCAGAAAATACACATTAGTCGCGTTCACATCTTAGTGTTTCTTTGATCTGGATGACATTTACCTGTATACATATATTGGTTTGATATATATATATATATATATATAACAGGAAAGGCAATTCAAATATACCAAAGTACGAGTCACATCTTTCATTCATCTATTTGGCAACGCCGCGCCTTTTCTTCTCTTAACAGGAATAGCAATTCTGCTATAGCAAGATACCAATCACATCTTTCTTTTATCTATTTTTCAACATCACACGTTTTCTTCTTTTATCGAGGAATTGACACTCTTTTAACACTTAGAGGTTGTTTGGCAGCCGGTTAGGAGAAAGGTTATTCATGTATTGAGGTAACATAACTTATACAATATTTTGTAGCCATTAGTTATTTTATACAAAATTCAGTATAACTAATGTTTGGTTATCATTTTATAATTCTACATAAATAATATATGTATAAGTTAAGTTATGAAGAAGTAAATTGATAATTGAACACAAAGATAATCAGTAGTATGCTAGCAATTTATAGAAGACATTGTACAAGCATTTTAAGTAATCTAACTCAATGTTTTACAAATCAGAAATAAACTAAAAAGAATTTTAAGAACATGAAGGAGAACCAAAAGAGTAAGAAACATTGAATCGGATGCCATATTTAGTTGGGGGCAGTGACGAAGGTAGAAATTTTTCTAAGGGTATTCAAATTTAATTTGAAAGAAGTAAAAAACATTCCCCACAAATGGTGTTCAATATATGTTATATACTTCTAAAACGAAATATTTTACCTATATACACAATATAATTTTTCGACGAATTGTGACCATGTAGCTCGCCACTAATTGGGGGTAACCATAGTTGGTAGAAAGAAGAGGAAGAGTGGAAGGCCAATTAAGGGAATTAAAGTATAAAGACGTGTCTATTCTGTTTTTATTCTTTATGTCTAAAGACGTGACTTTTAAGGGGGTTAGCGGCACATCACCCCCTTATCCCTCAATTATATATATAGCTAGAGCTTGCGTTGTGCATATTGATACTTCCCTTTTGTTTCTTTTCATTACAATGAAGTCAGTCAAGTGATCACTATGAATTTAATAAAGAACTAATGCTATATTAATAACAACAGAAAAGGTAATTCAATTAAACGTATTCCTTTTTCAGTAAATCCAATTTTGCTTTTAGAAGCTGCACTATGCTTTCCTTGTAAAATATGGCCCACGTGTGGTTTATAAATATTTTGTTTAATAAATATATTTTGTTAAATTAATATTTGGATAAAATTAGGGAAAGTTAATTATGGTTATAACCTAAGTTGCTCCGACATGGCAGTTTAGGTGCCGCACACGTGTCGACACGACACTAGTATGGGTGTGAGTATGAGATCTGTACCGGATATGGTCGAACCATTTTGGATACTTTGACCACGATGGACGAAAAAATTCGAGACGAGATACGATTTGATTCTCGAAATCAGAACCAAAACTGTCACGACCCCAAATTCCCTCCGTAGGAGGTCGTGATGGCATCTAATCTCTAAGACTAGGTAAGACTAATAATGCAGAATAATAATAGATATCTGAAATAAATAAACTACAATTCAAACAATTTCAACTCCCAAAACCCGGTAGAAATAAGTCACAAGTTTCTAAGAATTTATTCTCTTTGTCTCTATACATTAGAGTCTTAAAGAAATAAGGAAGACAACATAGTAAGATATAAGGGAACTCCGGAGTCTGCGGACGCTGGCAGATATACCTCGAAATCTCCTCGTACAACTAGTTTACTGATGCCTGGTCTGATAAGATGTACCTGGATATGCACAAAAAGATGTGCAGAAGCGTAGTATGAGTACACCACAGCAGTACCTAGTAAGTGCCAAGCCTAACCTCGGTAGAGTAGTGACGAGGTTAGGTCAGGCCCTACTGGAAAATAAATAATGACATGATAAAATGTTTAACAATATAATAAGATAAAATGACAATGGAAATGAATCAAGTAGTATGTCACTAATTAATTACACCAAATAATGACAATTAATACCTTGTGGAAGCAAAACACAATTCTTTTCAACTTTAAGAAAATCACAACAATAATCAAAGGCAACTACGACCATAAATCAATATCCACAAGGGCATTTTCGAGGTACCACCTCGTAGTCCTATATCATAAATAAATTCACAATATCTCATTTTCTTATATTACCGCAGGAGCCTTCACAATTTATTTAAAGAAAACATTTTCCCCAAAATAGCATCCAGCGTTTTAACCATCCTTATCACACTGCATGACTTCTAATAGTCTTCCCTACTAGCCACGCGTATCAAGCCACCCTTATCTCACCGCATGCGTTCCTTATACCACCGCATGCGTATCAATATCACAATATATCACAATTTGCACCTCAAGTGCCCAATATTTTAATTTGCTAAAATAAATCAACAATAATATTTTTCCATAATAAAGAGCTCACGGCTCATGCCAAAATATTTCAACAATAATATTTTTCCACAATAAAGAGCTTACGGCTCCATCACAATGAGCAAGAAAATCTCACAAAATATTCGGGAATAAATAACTCAACAAAATAATATTTTAAAATTTTAATACGTTGTTTCAATACCAAATTTAAAAATGTAAAATAATTCATATTAATAATATTTAATTTAAAGCAAATCACCCTTCAAATAATGCACAGAATAAAAGAAACCAAGTTTCAACTAAACAGGTAAAACAATTAGCAGAAAAATGTCAAACAAATTTAAAGTATAAATATTTAAATCAATGATGAAGAATATAACAAGGTAAAATTAATTAATTAATATGCAACATCGATCTACACAATTTAAAGACATAATATTTCACATTTAGCCCGTGTACACACTCGTCACCTCATGTATACGACTTTCAACACATTTCAATTTATCACTTCAATACCAATCCTAGGGAAAATTTCTCCCACACAATATTAGACAAGTCACTTACCTCGACTTGCTCCAATTTAACCAAGCAGTATGCCTTTTTCTCGACTTTCCGACTCCGATCGACTCGAATCTAGTCATAATTAATTCGGTACAGTCAACAAAAATTATAGAATCAATTCCATAAGAAAATACTACATTTTTAAATAAAAATTCGAAATTACCTCAAATATTACACACGTCTCGGAATCCGGCGAAAGTTATGAAATATGAATGTTCATTCAACCACGAGTCTAACCATACCAAAATGACCAAATCCCGATAACAATTCGACCCTCAAATACTCAAATCTATCCAAGAGGGTTTTCAAATATTTCCAACTTAAATCATCAATTAATTGTTAAAAACAGTAATGGATTCGGGTAATCTAACCAAGATTGAGTGAAGAACATTTACCCCGATATTTTCTCTGAAAATCTCCCAAAACTCGCCTCAATCCGAGCTCCAAATCGTTAAAAATAGAAAATGGGACGAAGTCCCATTTTCAGAACTTAAACTCTCTGCCCAGGCTTTTAATCTTCGCGATCGCGAACATCCACATGCGATCGCGAAGCACAAATTTTCACTGTCCAAATTAACTCTATGCGATCACGAATATCCCCACGCGATCGCAAAGCACAAAGTTCCCAGATCTACGCGATCACAGCCTTCTTCACGCAATCGCATTGAGCAAACACGTGACCTCCACTTCTGCTACGTTACTCTACGCGAACACGACTTTCTTCATGCGTTCGCTAGTCAAAAAATATCAAAACTACGCGATCGCATCCCGCTTCACGCGATCGCGAAGCACAAAACTCAGCAGCCCTCAATTAATCTTACGCAATCGCAAACAATGCCACGCGATCGCGATGCACAGACTGGCCCAACCTGCGCGATCGCGTCCCAATCTTCGCGATCGCGAAGAAGGTTTAAAATACCAGAAATCAGCAGCTACCAGCAGTGCTAAAATGAAGGAAAATACTCCGAATACCATCCGAAACACGCCCGAGCCCCTCGGGACCTCAACCAAATATATCAACAATTCCTAAAATATCATACGAACTTAGTCGAGTCTTCAAATCACATCCAACAACACTAAAAATATGAATCGCACATAGATTCAAGCCTAATGAACTTTGAAACTTTCTATTTCTACAAACGACGCTGGAACCTATCAAATCAAGTCCGATTGACCTCAAATTTTGCATGCAAGTCATAAATGACATAACGGAGCTATGAAAATTTTCGAAACTGGATTCCGACTCCGGTATCAAAAGGTCAACTCCCGGATCAAACTTCCAGACTTAAATTCCTATTTTAGCCATTGGAAGCCTAATTTAACTACAGACTTCCAAATAAAATTCCGAACACGTTCCTAAGCCCAAAATTACCATACGGAGCTATTGGAACCATCAAATCCCGATTCTGGGGTCATTTTCTCACAATGTTGACCGAAGTTAAACTTAGAATTTTAAGGCCAACTTAAGAAACCAAGTGTTCCAATTTCAATCCGAACACTTCCAAATCCCAAACCAACCATTCCCGCAAGTCATAAATTAATGAAAGCACATACGAGGAGTTTTATTTAGGGGAACGAGATTATAAAAGTCAAAATGACCGATTGGGTCATTACATTCTCCACCTCTTAAACAAATATTTGTGCTCGAACGAGTTTAGCATTATACCTGGAGTGGTGAAAAGATGAGAATAACAGATGCACATCTCATGCTCGGTCTCCCAAGTCGCCTCCTCGACCGGATGACCCCTCCAGTGAACCTTCACAGAAGCAATGTTCTTTGACCTCAGCTTTCGAACCTGCCTGTCCAAAATAGCCACTGGTTCCTCAACATAAGATAGATCCTTGTCCAACTGAACTGAACTGAAGTATAACACATGAGACGGATTGCCGTGATACTTTCGGAGCATAGAAACATGAAATACCGGATGAGCTGCAGAGAGAAAGGGTAGTAGTGCAAGTCTGTAATCCACCTCTCCAACTCTTTCAAGAATTTCAAAAGGCCCAATATACCTAGGCTCAACTTGCCCTTCTTCTCGAACCTCATCACACCTTTCATAGGCGAAACCCGGAGCAGGACCCGCTCACCAACCATGAATGCAACATCACGAACCTTCCGATCCGCATAACTCTTCTGTCTAGATTAGGCTGTACAAAATCTATCCTGAATCAGTTTAATCTTTTCCAAGGCATCCTGAACCAAGTCTATACCCAATAGCCTATCTTCGCCCGGTTCGAACCACCCCACTGGAGACCGGCATTGCCTACCGTACAACGCCTCATACGGAGCCATCCGAATGCTCGATTGATAACTGTTGTTATAAGCAAACTCTGCAAGTGGTAAGAACTTGTCCCAAACACCCCCAAAATCTATCACACACGCACGAAGCATATCCTCCAGTATCTGAATAGTGCGTTCGGAGATGATAGATACCGGTACGCCGTGAAGTCTGACAATCTCAATATAAATTCGAGCCAACTGCTTGGAAGAGTAGGTAGTCATCACAGGAACGAAATGAGATGACTTGGTCAACCTATCCACAATCACCCAAACTGCATCAAACTTCCGCTGAGTCCTTGGAAGTCCAACAACGACATCCATAGTGATCCACTCCCATTTTCATTTTGGAATCTCTAACTTCTGAAGCAATTCACCCGGTCGCTGATCCTCATATTTCACTTGTTGACAATTTAGACACCGAGCTACATACTCCACAATGTCTTTCTTCATCCGCCTCCACCAATAGTGTTGTCTCAAGTTTTGATACATCTTTGCAGCACCCCGATGAATGGAGTACCGCGAACTGTGAGCCTCCTGGAGAATCAACTCATGCAAACAATCTACATTAGGCACACATAGCCTTTCCTGCATCCGTAATACATCGTCATCTCCAATAGTGACTTCCCTGGCATCACCGTGCTGAACTGTGTCCTTAAGGACATGTAGATGGGGGTCATCGTACTGACGCTCCCTGCTACGATCATACAGAGAATACTGGGATACCATACAAGCCAAAACTCGGCTCGACTCAGAAATATCCAATCTTACAAATTGATTGGCCAAGGCCTGAACATCCAAGGCTAAAGGCCTCTATGCTACTGGTAAATATGCTAAGCTGCCCAAACTCTCTGCCTTATGACTCAAGGCAGCGACCACTACATTGGCCTTCCTGGAATGATAGAGAATGGTGATATCATAATCCTTAAGCAACTCCAACCATCTCCGCTGCCGCAAATTAAGATCCTTCTATTTAAACAAATGTTGTAGACTCCGGTGATCGGTGTAGACCTCACAATGGACACCGTACCAATAATGTCGCCAAATATTCAAGGCATGAACAATAGCTACTAACTCAAGGTCGTGGACCAGATAATTCTTCTCATGTACCTTTAACTGTCTGGACGCGTAGGCAATCACCCTACCGTCTTGCATCAACACTGCGCCGAGACCAATACGCGACGCATCACAATACACAGTATAAGACCCTGAACCTATAGCTAATACCAACACTGGGGCTGTAGTCAAAGCTGTCTTGAGCTTTTGGAAGCTCTCCTCACATTCCTCGGTCCACCTGAACGAAGCACCTTTCTGGGTCAATTTGGTCATAGATGCAGCAATAGAAGAGAAACCATCTATAAATGGGCGATAATACTCTGCCAAACCAAGGAAACTCCGGATCTCCATAGCTGAGGACGGTCTGGACCAACTCTGCACTGCCTCAATCTTCTTCGGATCTACCTTGATCCCCTCGCATGAAACTATATGACCCAAAAATCCCACTGAATCGAGCCAAAATTCATACTTTGAAAATTTTGCATATAACTTCTTTTCTCTCAAAGTTTGAAGCACAGTTCTCAAGTGCTGCTCATGATCCTCCCGACTTCGCGAATACACCAGAATGTCTTCAATAAATACAATGACGAAGGAGTCAAGATAGGGCTGAAATACACTGTTCATCAGATGCATAAGCATTGGTCAGCCGAAAACACATCACAAGGAACTCGTAATGAACATACCGAGTCCTGAAAGTAGTCTTCGGGATATCGGGTTCCCGAATCTTCAACTGATGATATCCCGAATGCAAGTCAATTTTATAGAATACCCTAGCACCCTGAAGCTGATCAAATAGGTCATCAATACATGGCAATGGATACTTGTTCTTCACTGTAACCTTATTTAGCTGGCGGTAATCAATTCACATCCACATAGAACCATCCTTCTTCTTCACAAATAAGACAGAAGCACCCCAAGGCGATATACTAGGCCGAATGAAGCCCTTATCAAGCAATTCTTGTACCTGTTCTTTTAATTCTTTCAACTCTACTGGGGCCATACGATATGGTGGAATAGAAATAGGCCGAGTGCACGATAACAAATCAATGCCAAAGTCAATATCCTTGTCGGGTGGCATACCCGGAAGATCTGCTAGAAATACATCAGGAAAATCCCTTACTACAGGAACTGACTCCACGGTAGGAGTATCAATACCAACATATCTCACATGGGCCAGATACGCATCACACCCCTTCTCCATCATTCATTGAGCTTTAAAAAATTAAACAACCCTGCTAGGAACATGATCTGAGGTACCTCTCCACTCTAGCCGCGGTAGACTTGGCATAGCCAACGTCACCATCTTGGCGTAACAATCAAGAATAGTGTGATAGGGTGACAACCAGTCCATGCCCAAAAAGTGCCTCAATCCGAGCTCCATATCGTGAAAAATGGAAAATGGGTTCAGAACTTAAACTCTCTGCCGAGGCTTTTACTCTTCGCGATTGCAAAAAACCATACGCGATCGCGAAGCACAAATTTCCACTGTCCAAATTAACTCTATGAGATCGCGGATATCCCCATGCGATCAAAAAGCACGGAGTTCCCAGCTATACGCGATCGCGATGCACAAACTGGCCCAACCTTCGCAATCGCGTCCCAATCTTCGCGATCGTGAAGAAGGTTTAAAATACCAGAAATCAACAGCTACCAGCAGTGCCAAAATAAAGGAAAATAGCTCTACGCGATCGCGATGTACAAACTGGCCCAATCTTCGCAATCGCGTCCCAATCTTCGCGATTGTGAAGAGGTTTAAAATACCAGAAATCAACAGCTACCAGCAGTGCCAAAATAAAGAAAAATACTCCGAATACCATTCGAAACACGCCCGAGCCCCTCGGGACCTCAACCAAATTTACCAACAAGTCCTAAAACATCATACGAACTTAGTCGAGTCTTCAAATCACATCCAACAACACTAAAAATACAAATCACATATAGATTCAAGTCTAATGAACTTTGAAACTTTCTATTTCTACAAATGACGTCAGAACCTATCAAATCAAGTCCGGTTGACCTTAAATTTTGCACAAGTCATAAATGACATATCAGAGCTATGAAAATTTTCGGAACTGGATTCCGACTCCGGTATCAAAAGGTCAACTCCCCAGTCAAACTTCCAAACTTAAATTCCTATTTTAGCCATTTCAAGCCTAATTTAACTACGGACTTTCAAATAAAATTCCGAACATGCTCTTAGGCCCAAAATCTTCATATGGAGCTATTGGAACCGTCAAATCTCGATTTCGGGGTTATTTTCTCAAAATATTGACTGAAGTCAAACTTAGCATTTTAAGGCCAACTTAAGGAACCAAGTATTCCGATTTCAACCCAAACACTTCCAAATCCCGAACCAACCATCCCCGCAAGTCATGAATTAATAAAAGCATATACGGGGAGTTTTATTTCGGGGAACGGGGTTCTAAAAGTCAAAATGACCGGTTGGGTCATTACAAAAACTAGGGTAAATTTGAAACAAATAGCATACCTTTTCTAGGAAATCAATCTTTTATTTATCTACAACTTGAGAACAAAAAAAAAATCTACATTTTACAAGCTATATGTAAGTATTTCACAAAAGTTTTCTTAATTTAGAGATATTTTTATACTTCTATTTTTTCGAATTATTTTTAGCCGGATCCCTGCACCCGTATTCGTACTAGGATCTGTATCCCAAATTTTAGAATTTATATCTCCTAGGATTCGGCCTCTAGATCTGCACCTGTGTCCAAGCAACTTAGATTATAAATCCCCACTAACTCACTTTGATGGAAAGTGGGAATTAACCGATAGTCCCTCTCGCTGCCTGTTAAAAGAAGAATAGAGTAACTCTATCATACTCTATTCTGAAAATAACACAAAAAGGAAAAAGAGAGAGAAGTACTTATTTTTCAAGAACAACACTGAAGAAGGCTTCCGCTCAATATCATCAAGAAAACATATCATGGATTGAGGTAAGTTTTCTTGATTAAAAGTATTGTATATATATTTTATGTGAAAATCATATAATTCCACGGTTCTAAATAATCGATAGGATTTTATATAGATTGTTTATGAACCACAATCTAGAACATGGAAAATCCTTACATGTGGTATCAAGAGCGCAATGTTTAGGAACTTATGATTTTCTATTAAAATTGATGCTTTCTTTACGACTGAGGATGCGACTTGATTGTTTCTGATACTGATTGAATTAAAAAGTATTTCAAAGGTTCATAAGATTCTGCAAAGGACGATTAATTTATGTGTCCATTATGTTTTCCATCTTTGATAATTAATGTTGAAAGATTCCCCATTGTCATCCACATAATTGGGAACATAATCTTTGTGGATCCTTTAAGGTTGAGGCTTTTAACTTGTGATGTTAAAGTAAAAGCTTTTGGCCTTAGACCTTGAATACACCTGTTATTCCTTAAATAGAGTTATATTGGGATTATACTTTGTATCTTTATCTATATGCCTATTCTGGAGTCTTCTTATGACTATGGACTCATAATGTATTAAATTAAAAATATACTTGGTTATAGTGGAATCAAGTTTGAATCATCAGTAAATGGATAAATTTGCTTGATGTTGTGTTCCATCAGTCTACTGCTATGTTTCGAAATGTTTGTTCCTATATTGTACAGTAACTGAAACTTAAAGAAAATTACTATTTTCTTTATCTTCTTGGGAATTATTACGTTAGATTTGTTAATCACCAAAGTGATCGAATCTTTATGAATACTTAGTTCCAAATAACGATTGAATCTATACTCAATTACCCATAAAATTTGATGCTTATAAATGATATAATAAATTATGGGTAACCTGGAGTTCTTGGTTATAAGACATATACGGATCACCCAAAGGTTGATCGTTTGTTCTTATAATCATCGAACATTAAGTCGATAATTTGGATGTGATATTAGTTTTATTTAAATATATCTAAAGATAATAAGTATTACTAATTGACGCATTAAAAATTATCGAATTAAGTTAAAATATTTAAGCATCATAATATCTAAAGTTGTATTTTGATGTTTTGCCCAAAGTAGGACATTAATATACATTTAATAATACATAAACTCTGAATCTAACAGTATATTTAATTTTAATTCAAAGCATTAACAAATGAGCATATTTTATTTGCAGCACTTGCTCTTCATTCACATTCTGCTTCTGGTAAGACCTTTAATGGACTCAACTTCTCAGATTGGTGCGAACAAATCAAATTTTATCTCGGAGTTTTAGATCTTGATATTGCACTTTATACTGAGAGACCAACTGCTATTACTAAAACTAGCAGTGTTGAAGAAAAGTCTTATTTTAAGCACTGGGACAGGTCTAACAGACTAAGCCTAATGTTTATGCGAATGAATATTCCGGGAAACATTAAGAGTACTCTTCCCAAAACTGAAAGCACGAAAGAACTTCTAAAACTTGTAGAAGAATGATCCCAAACTACTGACAAGTCTCTTGCCGGGATACTAATGGGTACTTTAACCACCATGAAATTTGATGGTTCGTGTACCATGCATGAGCATGTCATTGAAATGACAAATATAGCAGCAAGACTTAAGACTTTGGGAATGGAAGTGGATGAGAATTTTCTTGTTCAATTCATTATTAACTCATTACCCTATGAGTATGACCCTTTCCAAATGAACTACAATACCATGAAAGACAAATGGAACATGCATGAACTACACGGAATGTTGGTTCAAGAGGAAACAAGGCTGAAGAATCAAGGAACCCACTCGATAAACCTTGTAGGCCATCAAGGAGCTTGAAAGAAAGGAAATAAAAATGGAGAGGTTAAAGAAAGGCAACATAATATTAATGAGTCCCCATCTCAAGTACGTAAGAAAGAACACAAGAATGATAAGTGTCCTTTCTGTGGAAAACCTGGATACTTTCAGAAAGATTGCCTGAAACGTAAGGCATGGTTCAAGATGAAAGGTAAGCCTTGTGCTTTTACGTGTCTCGAATCAAATTTAACTGAAGTTCCTTATAATACTTGGTGGATTGAATCTGGTTCTACTGTTCATGTTTCTCGTACGATGCAGGGATTCCTTACAACCCAGACCATAAATCGGAATGCAATATTTGTGTACATGGGGAATAGAGTGAAGGATCCAGTTAAAGCTATCACGACTTATCGTTTAATCCTAGATATTGGGTATCACTTAGACTTGTTTGAAACTTTTTATGTACCTTCTCTTTCAAGAAATTTAATTTCCTTGTCTAAGTTGGATAATGCTGGATATTTTTTAAATTTTGACAATGGATATTTCAGTTTGTTTAAGCATAATCATCTTATTTGTTATGGTATTATTTGTGATAATTTATACAAATTGAACCTTAATATTCTGTTTGCCGAAACCCTCTTAACTCTACATCATAATGTTGGAACCAAACGTAGTTTGGTGAATAAACATTCAGCTTACTTGTGGCATAAATATTTAGGTCACATATCCAAAGAAAGACTAGAAAGATTAGTTAAGAATGAAATCATTCCATATTTGGATTTTACGGACCTTAATATTTGTGTGGATTGTATTAAAGGAAAATCAACAAAACATACAACGAAAGGAGCCACGAGAAGCACTCAGCATCTTGAAATTATACACACTGATATGTGTGGTCCTTTTGATGTCACTCCTTTAAGTAAGCAAAGATATTTTACCACCTTTATTGATGACTTTTCACTTTATGGATATGTCTATTTGTTGCATGATAAATCTCAAGGAGTGAATTCCTTAGAGGTATTTATTAATAAGGTTGAAAGACAACTACACATTAAGGTAAAAATAATTAGATCAGACAGAGGTGGTGAGTATTATGGAGGATATGATGAAACTGGACAACACCCTGGTCCGTTTGCTAAATTCCTTGAAAAACGTGGCATATGTGCTCAATACAGAATGTTTGGCACACTACAACAAAATGGTGTGACAGAAAGGCGTAATCGTATATTAATGGACATGGTTAGGAGTATGTTAAGTAATTCATCTTGTAACAACCCGGTTGATCGTTTTGAGTATTACTGCCTTGTTCCCCCATTTACTGCTCAATTTGTGCTTTACATTTGTTATATGACTTTTTGGAGTAATTGGTTCGGGTCCGATGAGGTCTTGGAAAGAATGGGAACACTTAGTTCCAAAGTTTAAAACTTAAGCTGAAAAGGTTGGATGGATGCTGACTTATGTGTAAACGACCTTGGAATAAAGTTTTGATGAATCCAATATCTCCATATGGTGATTTTGGACTTAGATGCGTGTCCGAAAAAGTATTTGAAAGTTCGTAGCTAAATTAGGCTTGAAATGGCTAAAATAGAAATTTAAGTTTGAAAGTTTGACCGGGGAGTTGACTTTTTGATATTGGAGTCAGAATCCAGTTCTGAAAACATTCATAGCTCCGTTATGTCATTTATGACTTGTGTGCAAAATTTGAGGTCAATCGAAAATGAATTGATAGGTTTCGGTATCGAATGTAGAAGTTGAAATTCGTTAGTTTTCGTTAAGCTTGAATTGGGGTGTGATTTCTAATTTTAACGTTGTTTGATGTGATTTGAGGTTTCGACTAAGTTCGTATAATATTTTAGGACTTGTTGGTGTATTTGGTTGAGTTCCTAGAGGCCTTGGGTGAGTTTCGGATGGGTAACGGATCGCAATTTGGACTTAAACAGGTGCTGGAATTTTCTGATGCCTGTATCTGGTTTCCTTCATCGCGTTCGCGAGGGGAGTCTTGCGTTTGCAAAGTGGAAATTCGGACTTGCCCATTTTGTGCTTCGCGTTCGTGATAGGGGGAACGCGTTCGCGAAAGGTCGAGGGGCAAAGCTACGCATTCGCGATCGAGGCCTCGCGTTTGCGAAAGGGAAAGCCAACCTGGGGGAAATCGATCTTCGCGTTCGCGAAGGAGAAAATACGGGCAGCACAAAAATGTTCTTTGCGAACACGAGAGATCTGTCACATTCACGAAGAAGAAACGCCTGGATAAAAACATTAAGTTCTGAAAATGGGACTTAGTCCCATTTTTTATTTTTGACAAATTAGAGCTCGGGAAGAGGCGGTTTTCGGGAGATTTTCAAGGGAAACAACAGAGTAAGTGTTCTTAACTCAATATTGGTTAAATTACCCGAATCCATGGTTGTTTTAAAAATTTAATTGGTGAATTAAGTTAGAAAATTTAGAAAACTCTCTTGGTTTAATTTGAAGATTTGAGGGTCGAGTTAATATCGGAATTTGGTAAAATTTATATGGTTGCCCTCGTGGTTGAATGGGCGTTCATATTTTGTAACTTTTGTCGGGTTCCGAGATGCGAGCCCCACAAGCGATATTTGGGTGCGATTTCGGATTTTGTTGGAAAATTTAATATTTTCATATGGAATTAATTCCTATAATTTGCATTGACTGAATCAAATTAATTATGACTAGATTCGAGGCGTTTGGAGACTGATTCGTGAGGCACAAGCATAGCGGAGTAAGAATTACACAGATTGAGGTATGTAACACTTCTAAACTTGGTTCTCAGGGTATGAATCCCCAAATTTGGTCTTATATAAATTGTTTGGAGGTGACGCACATGATGGGTGACGAGCGTGTGGACGTGCACCATAGAATTTGTGACTTGAATAAATCCTGTGAAGTTGTAAAAAATTAAAGAATCATGTTATTATTCACATATCCTTCACGTTTTAGGAAATTGAGCTGAGACTCGTATTAAAGATCATGATTTGGATACGCGCGGTATTTTGGGACCCACAAGGTCGTGTTGATGTTGAATTTAATTGCTTTAAAAATGTATATTTCATAATCAGTCATGTCCATAAATGTGAGGATATCCATGGGATCGGGGCTGCCCGTCTGCAGCAGGCCATATCGGCTTTATATATATTACTATTATATGGAATGGGGCTGCCCGCCTGCAGCAGGCCATATTGGCTTTATATCACGCTTGGGCTGAGGGAGCCCCTCCGAAGTCTGCACCCCCCACAGTGAGCGTAGATAATTTATATTCGGGATGGACTTCCCAGGGTATGGACTTGCCTTATTTATATATGTTCGGGATGAACTTTCCAGGACATGGATTTGCCTTATTGATTTATGATTGTGATGAATTTTCTCTCGACATGGATATTGTCCTAGTCATATATATTTGGGGATAAATTTACCCCTGGGCTGGATTGGACTTATACGGTACTGAGTCACTAACTGGCAGTTGATGTATATATATATATGGGATGGATCTTCCCTGGGCTGGATTGGCCATATAAAGTACCGAGTTTAACTGTTGAATTTGAAAGCATGCCTGCATTTCTGTATTGTTATTTCTATACTGGACTAGACATGTTGAGCTCATCACTACTTTCATCCCAAAGGTTAGTCTTGTTACTTATTGAGTTGGTTGTACTCATACTATACTATGCACCTCGTATGTAGATCCAGGTGCTTTCGGACACGGCAACTGTTAGATCTCAGAGTGTTATCGGTTGGAGACTATCAAGGTAGCTGCCTGGCGTCCGCTGACCTTGACTCTTTTCCTTTCTATTATTGTACTATTCTATATTTTTTCAGACAATGTTTTTATCAGTCAGAATTTGTTATCATTTAGATTCTCATTTAATCAGTGACACCATATTTTGGGAGTGTATTTATATATATGTATTTTTGAGATTTTTGTTTTCACTGGATTTAAATATTATGTTTTCAAACTTGAAAGAAATTGTGGTTTATTGAGGTTGTCGTCTTTCCTAGTAATGAGTTAGGCGCCATCACGACATGTTAGGATTTTGGGTCGTGATAAGTTAGTATCAGAGCCTATGTTACATAGGTCTCACGAGTCATGAGTAGGTTTAGTAGAGCCTTACGGATCGGTACAGAGACATCTGTACTTATCTTTGAGAGGCTGCCGAACCCTTAAGAAAATTTCACTTTCTTGTATTCTGTCATGCAAAATTGTTGATCCCAGAAACTAATTTTCTGTTATTCTATTCTCGCACAGATGGTGAGGACACGTACTATCGAATCGGACGGTCAACCACCAGTGCCACCAGTTATGGCTGCGATAGGCCAGGGCTATTGTGGAGGCTGGGGTCGAGGTAGAGGTCAAGGTGTAGCTCGTCCAATAGTTGGAGCAACACCTGTAGCACCACCGGTTGCTCCAGCTCAGGAGCAGATTCCTGATATAGATGAGCCGACAGGACCAGCTCAGGTACCAGCTGTGCCTATTGTGATTCCAGGCCTTTAAGAGGCTTTAGCTCAGATTTTGGCTGTTTGCACTGACCTTGCTTAGGTGGTTTCGGCTCAGGACGCACCTGCCACTTCTCAGGTCAGGGGAGGTACGCATACCCCTATTAATCGCACTCCTTAGCAGGTAGTGCAAGGACTCCAGATATCGGGGGCACCACCAGTCTAGCTGGCTACAGCTGCTCAGGCCTAGGTGATCCTCGTTATAGCCGATGATGAGTAGATGAGACTTCAGATATTTGGGAGGCTACAACCTCCATCATTTAGTGGTACTGAGTCTGAGGATGCTTTGGGTTTTCTGGATAAATGCCAGCGAATGCTTCGGTCATCGGGTATTCTGGAGACCATTGGGGTCTCGTTCACTACTTTTCAGTTTTCTGGGGTTGCCTTCAGATGGTGGGAGACTTATGAGAGGAGAAGACCAATTGGTGCAGCACCATTTTCATGGCATGAGTTCTCCGTATAATTTATGGAGAAGTTTGTGCCACAGACCCGTAGAGAGAAACTGCGCAGGTAGTTCAAGTACTTACGTCAGGAGGTCTTATCCATAACTTAGTATGAGATACAGTTTTCGGAATTGGCTCGTCATGAAGTTTGGTTGGTTCCGACTGAGATAAAAGATCAGGAGGTTCATTAATGCCGTCAACCAGCAACTCCGTTTTGTTATGACTCTGGGGAATGTAGCAGGTGCTAGATTTAACGAGGTGGTTGACAGTGCTCGACGACTAGAGATGGTCCGTACTCAGGAGTGTGAGGAGAGGGAGGCCAAGAGGTCTCTTGGTCCGGGCAATTCCAGCGGTGTTCCTTCTGGGGGACAACCCTACCATAGCAGGGGTCATCCTTATAGGCCCACTCAGATGGCTCATTTAGCTCATCGTGGCGCATCAGCTAGCCATAGTCCATGCAGTTCTTGACAGAGTGGGTCTTCTCTTGGTGCATTTCCAGCTCAGAGTTCATCTCGTGCACTATCAGTTCAGGGTTCATTTGTACCAGGTTCTTCTGGTAGTTATTCTGGTTCTCGAGGTTCGCCTCAGAACTTGCCACCATTTTTCTAGAGGGATTGCTATGGGTGTGGAGAGCTGGGTCATGTGAGGAAATATTGTCCCCGCCTTATGCGAGGTCCAGTTTAGCAGAAGAGTCAGGCTACGACTCCTGCACCAGTTGCTCCACCACTCGCCCAGCCAGCTCGGGGTGGGGCTTAGTTAGATAGGGGTCGCCCAAGAGAAAGAGGCCGATCAGGTGGCGGTCAGGCCCGATTTTATTCTTTTCCTGCCAGGCCAGATGCCATTGCTTGAAGGCTCATCGTATGGTTGGGAAGGGGTGTTTTTCATATTTGGCCTTTGTGAGAGGTGTTGAGGCACATACTCTTACTATTGATTAAGTACCGATAGTGCGGGAATTTCCGGAGGTTTTTCCTGCAGACTTGCCGGGTATGCCACCCGATTGGGATATTGATTTTTATATTGACTTGGTGTCGGGCATTCAACCCATTTTTATTCCTCCGTATCGTATGGCACCAGCTAAATTGAAAGTATTGAAAGAGCACCTTCAGGAACTCCTTGATAAGGGGTTTATTAAGCCTAGTGTGTCACTTTGGGGTGCACCGGTTCTGTTTGTGAAAAAGAAATATGATACTATGCGAATGTGTATCGACTACAGGCAGTTGAACAAAGTTACAATCAAGAATAAGTAACCTTTGCCCGTATTGATGATTTATTTGACCAACTTCGGGGAGCGAGAGTATTCTCTAAAATGGATTTGAGGTCTGGGTATCACTAGTTAAAAATTTGGGATTCAGATATTCTAAAGACGACATTGAGGACTCGTTATGGTCACTATTAATTTCTCGTGATGTCTTTTGGGTTGACCAACGACCCATCAACATTTATGCACCTGATGAATAGTGTATTCCAACCATATCTTGACTCATTTGTCGTAGTATTTATTGATGATATCCTAGTGTACTCACATAGCCAGGAGGAGCATGTACGATACTTGAATATTGTACTACAGAGGTTGATAGAGGAGAAACATTATGCCAAATTATTTAAGTGTGAGTTCTGGATTAGCTCAGTGGCATTCTTGGGACACATAGTGTCTAGTGAAGGAATTAAGGTTGATTCGAAGAAAATAGAGGCAGTTCAAAGTTGGCATAGGCCATCATCAGCGACTGAGATTCGGAGTTTTCTTGGCTTGGATAGTTATTATCGTCGCTTTGTGGAGGTATTCTCATCTATTGCATCACCTTTGACTAAATTAATCCAGAAGGGTGTTCCATTCAGGTGGTCAGATAAGTGTGAAGAGAGCTTTCAGAAGCTCAAGACTGACTTGACCACAACTCCAGTTCTAGTTTTACCTTCAGCTTCAGGTTCTTATACTATGTATGGTGATGCTTCTCAAATTGGTATTGGGTGTGTCTTAATGCAGGAGGGTAGAGTGATTGCATATGCTTCACGTCAGTTGAAGCCACATGAAAAGAACTACCCTGTTCATGATTTAGAATTGGCAGCTATTGTGCATGCATTAAATATTTTAAGGCACTATCTCTATGGTGCGTCTTGTGAGGTATTTATAGATCATCAGAGTCTTCAACACTTATTTAAATAGAAGAATCTAAATTTGAGACAGCGGAGATGGTTGGAGCTGCTGAAAGATTATGATATTATTATTCTGTATCATCCCGGGAAAGCCAACGTGGTGGCCGATGCCTTGAGTAGGAAGACAGTGAGTAGAGGTAGCCTTGTATTCATTCCTGTTGGTGAAAGGCCTCTGATAGTTGATGTTCATGCCTTGGCCAATCAGTTTATGAGATTAGATGTTTCGGAGCCCAGTCGGGTTCTAGCTTGTGTGGTTTCTCGGTCTTCCATATATGACCACATCAGAGAGCGCCGATATGATGATCCCCATTTTCTTGTCCTTAAGGACACAGTTTAGCACGGTGATGCCAGAGATGTTACTATTGGGGATGATGGGATGTTGATGATGAATGGTCAGATTTGTGTGCCAAATGTAGATGGGCTGTGTGAATTGATTCTTAAAAAAGCCTACAGTTCACGGTATTCCATTCATCCAGGTACCGCAAAGAAGTACCAAGACTTGAGACAACACTATTGGTGGAGAAAAATGAAGAAAGATATATTTTGGTTTGTAGCTCGGTGTTTAAATTGTCAACAGGTGAAATACGAGCATTAGGGACCGGGGGGATTGGTTTAAAAACTTGAAATTCTGGAATGGAAGTGGGAGTGTATTACCATGGACTTCGTAGTTGGACTCCCATATACTTTAAGGAAGTTAAATTTTGGTTGGGTGATTTTAGATCGGTTGACCAAGTCCGCATATTTTATTCCAGTTGGTACTACTTATTCTTCGGAGAGATTGGCCGATATTTATATACGCAAAATTGTTCGACTTCACGGTGTGCCAGTGTCCATCATTTCGGATCAGAGCACGCAATTTACGTCACAGTTTTGGAGAGCAGTGCAGTGAGAGTTAGGTACGCAGGTTCAATTGAGTATAACATTTCACCCTCAGACGGACGGACAGTCCGAGCGCACTATTCAAATATTAGATGATATGCTACACGCTTGTGTCATTTATTTTGGGGGTTCTTGGGATCAGTTTCTGCCACTTACAGAGTTTGCCTACAATAATAGCTACCTATCGAGCATTCATATGGCTCCGTATGAGGCGTTATATGGGAGACGGTGTCGGTCTCCGGTGGGTTGGTTTGAACCGAGCGAGGCAAGGCTATTAGGTACTGATTTAGTTGATGATGCTTTGGAAAAGGTTAAATTGATTCAGGAACGACTTCGCACGGCGCAGTCTCGACAGAATAGTTATGCCGACCGGAAGGTTCGCGATGTTGCTTACATGGTAGCAGAGAGGTACTACTCCGAGTTTCGCCTATGAAGGGCGTTGTGAGATTTGGGAAGAAGGGCAAGTTGAGTCCTAGGTATATTCAATCTTTTGGAATACTTGAGAAGATTGGAGAGGTTGTTTATGAACTTGCATTGCCGCCTAATCTCTCTGGTATTCCTCCAGTGTTTAATGTATCTATGCTCTGGAAGTATGTCGGAGATCCGTCTCATGTTTTGGATGGTATTTTGACTTATGATGTCGAGCCGGTGGCCATTTTAGACCGGCAAGTTCGAAAGTTGAGATCAAAGAACATAGCTTCAATGAAAGTACAGTGGAAAGGCCAGCCAGCCAGTCAGATAAGCTACTTGGGAGACTGAGCGGGAAATGTTGAGAAAATATCCACACCTATTTGAGGCTCCAGGTATGATTCTAAACCCGTTCGAGGACGAACGTTTATTTAAGAGAGGGAGAATGTAAGGACCCGGCCGGTCATTTTGAGTATTACAGCCCTATTTCCACATTTATTGCTCAATTTGTGCTTTATAGTTGTTATATGACTTGTCAGGGTTATTGGTTCAAGTCCGATGAGGTCTTGGAATGAATGAGAACACTTAGTTCTAAAGTTTAAAAGTTAATTTGAAAAAGTTGGTTGGATGTCGACCTATGTATAAACGACCCCGGAATAAAGTTTTGTTGATTCCAATAGCTCCGTATGGTGATTTTGTAGTTAGGAGCGTGTCCGAAAAATTATTTCAAAGCCCGTAGCTAAATTAGACTTGAAATGCTAAAATACAAATTTAAGTTTGGAAGTTTCACTAGGGAGTTGACTTTTTAATATCGGAGTCGGAATCCAGTTCTGAAAATTTTCATAGTTCTGTTATGTCATTTATGACTTGTGTGCAAAATTTGAGGTCAATTAGAATTGAATTGATAGGTTTCGACATCGAATGTAGAAGTTGGAATTCGTTAGTTTTTGTTAAGCTTGAATTGGGGTGTGATTTGTAATTTTAGCATTGTTTGATATGATTTGAGGCTTTGAATAAGTTCGTTTGATGTTTTAGGACTTGTTGGTGTATTTGGTTGAGGTCCCAGGGGCATCGAGTGAGTTTCAGATGGTTAACGGATCGAAATTTGGACTTAAATAATTGCTGGAATTTTCTGATGCATTCGTGAAGAGGAAATTCAGACTGGCCCATTTTGTGCTTCGCGTTCATGACCGAGGGCACACATTCGCGAAGGGTCGAGGGGCAAAGCTACGCGTTCGCGATCGAGGCAATGCTTTCACGAAAGGGAAAGCCGGCCTGAGGGAAATTGGTCTTCGCATTCGCGAGATCGGGCTCGCGTTCGCGATGGAGTAAATCCGTGCAGCACAAAAATGTGCTTCGCAAACGCGAGGGAGCTGTCGCATTCGCGAAGAAGAAACGCCTGGATAGAAACTTTATGTTCGGAAAATGGGATATTTTTGACAAATTGGAGCTTGGGAAGAGGCAATTTTTGAGAGTTTTTCAGGGAAAACAATGGAGTAAGTGTTCTTAACTCAATATTAGTTAAGTTAACCGAATCTATGGTTGTTTTTAACATTTAATTAGTGAATTAAGTTGAAAAATTTAGAAAACCCTCTTGGTTTAATTAGAATATTTTAGGGTCGATTTGATGTCGGAATTAGGTAAAATGTGTATGGTTGGAATCGTGGTTGAATGGGCGTTCATATTTTGTAACTTTTGTCGGGTTCCAAGATGTGGGATTTTTGGGTGCAATTTTGGATTTTATTGGAAAATTAGTATTTTCATATTGAATTAATTCCTATAATTTGCATTGACTTAATAGAATTAATTATGACTAGGTTCAAGGCGTTTGGAGACCGATTCGGGAAGCAAACTCATAGCGGAGTAAAGAATTACGCGGCTTGAGGTAAGTAACATTTTAAACTTGGTTCTGAGGGTATGAATCCCCAAATTTGGTGTTATATAAATTGTTTGGAGGTGACGTACATGATAGGTGACGAGCGTGTGAATGTGCACCATAGAAATTATGACTTGAATAAATCCTATTAAGTTGTAAAAAATTAAAGAATCATATTATTATTCGCATATCCTTCAAGTGTTAGGAAATTGAGTTGAGACTCATATTACAGATCATGATTTGGCTATGTGCCGGTATTTTGGGACCCACAGGGTCGTGTTGCTGTTGAATTTAATTGCTTTAAACATTTATATTTCATAATCAGTCATGTTCATAAACGTGAGGATATTTATGGGATGGGGGCTGCCCGCCTGCAGTAGGCCATTTCTTATTTATAAATGTTACTATTATATGGAACGGGGCTACCCGCCTACAGCAGGCCTTATAGCCTTTATCATTATATGGATCGGGGCTACCCGCCTGCAGCAGGCCATATCGGGAGCCCCTCCGGAGTCTGCACCCCCTACAGTGAGCGTAGATGATTTATATTTGGGATGGACTTCCCAGGGCATGGACTTGCCTTATTTATATATGTTCGAGATGGACTTCCCAGGGCATGGATTTGCCTTATTGATTTATGATTGTGATGAATTTTCCCTGGACATGGATATTGTCCTAGTCATATATATTTGGGGATAAATTTACCCCTGGGATGGATTGGCCTTATACGGTACTAAGTCAGTGAATGGCAGTTGATGTTATATATATGGGATGGATCTTCCCCAGTCTTGATTGGCCATATAAAGTACCGATTGTAACTGTTGAATTTGAAAGCATGCCTATATTTCTGTACTGTTATTTCTATACTGGACTAGACCTGCTGAGCTCGTCACTACTTTCAGCCCAAAGGTTAGTCTTGTTACTTATTGAGTTGGTTGTACTCATACTACACTTTGTACCTCGTGTGCAGATTCAGGTGCTTCTAGACACGACGACTATTAGATCCTAGAGTGTTATCGGTTGGAGACTATCAAGGTAGTTGCCTGGCGTCTGCTGACCTTGACTCTCTTCCTTTCAGTTATTATACTATTCTATATTTTCGGGCAGTGTTTTTATCAGTCAGACTTTGTTATCATTTAGATTCTCATGTACTCAGTGACACCGGGTTTTGGGAGTATATTTATATATATATATGTATTTTTGAGATTTTGTTTTTTCATTATATTTAAATATTGCGTTTTCAAACTTGAAAGAAATTGTGGTTTATTGAGGTTGTCGGCTTGCCTAGTAATGAGATAGGTGCCATCATAACATGTTAGGATTTTGGGTCGTGGCATATCTTTACCCATCTCATTGTGGATGTATACATTAAGGACTGTCGTATACTTGCTAAATAGGGTTCCTAGTAAAGCAGTTCTAAAGACTCCTTTTGACCTTTGTACTGGTAGGAAACCTAGTTTGAGGCACTTGAATGTTTGGGGTTGCCCAACAGAAATAAGAATTTATAATCCACATGAAAAGAAACTGAATTCAAGAACAATCAGTAGTTTCTTCATTGGTTATCCAGAGAAATCAAAAAGGTATAGATTCAACTGTCCTAATCATGGTACAAGAATAATTAAAACTGGAAATGCTAGGTTTACTGAGAATGGTGAAGTTAGTGGGAGTGAAGAACCACGTAATGTGAAAATTAAAGAAGTTAGGGTGCAAGTTCCTCTGTCCTGCATTTCTTCTAAACTTGTTTCTCTTGAAGTTATTGTACAACATAACAATCAGCAAGAACAACAAATAAACGATCCTACTACTAACAATGAAGTTGCAGTTAATGAACCTACATTAGATGAACCACAAGAAGTAGAATTAATAAGGTCTCAAAGACAAAAGAGATATGCTATTTCAGATGATTATTTAGTTTATCTACATGAGTCAGAAACTGACTTTGGAATTGATAATGATCCAATTTCATTTTCACAAGCCATTGAAAGTAATAATTCTGATAAATGGTTAGATGCTATGAAAGATGAGTTGAAGTCTATGGAACAAAATAAAGTTCGGGACCTTGTTTAATTACCAGAAGGTTGCAAAAGAGTTGGGTGTAAATGGGTCTTTATGACCAAACGTGACTCAAATGGCAACATTGAACGTCACAAGGCCAGACTTGTTGCCAAAGGTTTCACTCAAAAAGATGGCATTGACTATAAAGAGACATTCTTACCGGTCTCTAAAATGGATTCACTCAGAATTATAATGGCTTTAGTAGCTCATTATAATTTTAAGTTACATCAAATGGATGTAAAACCACCTTTTTCAATGGAAATTTAGAGGAAGAAGTTTATATGGATCAACCAGAGGGGTTTGCCATTAAAGGAAAGGAACACATGGTGTGTAAGCTTAAGAAATCAATATACAGACTTAAACAAGCTTCTCGACAGTGGTATTTTAAGTTTAACGAAACTATTGTCACCTTTAGATTCAAGGAAAACACTGTTGATCAGTGTATCTATCTGAAGCTTAGTGGGAGTAAGTTTATTATGTTAGTCTTGTATGTTGATGACATCTTGCTTGCTACTAATGATCTTGGTATGATGCATGACACCAAGAAATTTCTTTCTAACAACATTGAGATGAAATATATGGAAGAGGCATCCTATGTGATCGGGATAGAAATATTCTGAAATAAATCACTAGTATTATTGGGATTGTCTTAGAAAGCCTATATTAATAAAGTGTTAGAGAGATTTAGAATGAAAAAATGCTCATCAAGTCCTGTTCCAATTCAGAAAGGGGATAAATTTAATCTCAGTCAATATCCAAATAATGAATTGGAATGTATGCAAATAAAAGATATTCCTTATGCATTTATAGTTGAGAGCTTAATGTATGCCCCGACATGTACGAGATCAGATATTAGTTTTGTTATTGGAATGCTGGGCAGATATCAAAGTAATCCAGGGATGGACTACTGGAAGGCTGCAAAGAAAGTGTTACGATACTTACAAGGAACGAAAGATTATATACTCACTTATAGAAGATCTGATCATCTTGACATGATTGGATATTCAGATTCAAATTATGCTGGTTGTATGGATACAAGAAAATTTACATTTCATTATTTGTTCCTGTTAGCCAGAGGAGCAATATCATGGAAGAGTGCAAAGCAGTCTGTTATAGCTGCATCCACTATGGAAGCTGAATTTGTGGCATGCTTTGAGGCTACATGTAACACCCCAAAAAATTCTGAAGTATTTAACTGTAAAGTCCCGTAAAATTTTGCAAATGAATTCTAGATTTCGTGGTGCCGGATTAGGTATATGTGTTTGAGGATTTTAGAGGCTCGAACCTTTTAGGTTGAACAATGCATCGGAAAGTAAAGGAAAAGTTTTTGCAGAAAAATACATTTCTGCGGTCCATTATGTGATCACAGAACCACTCTGCGGGCCGCATAATGGCCGCAGAAGTGAGGAAGGAGAGGGTTAGTCTGGAAGCAATTATGCGGTCGACTATGCGATCGCATAACTATTCTGTGATGCATTATGCGATCACATAACAATTATGTAGACCGCAAACACTGACATATTTTTGGTCATTTTGGTTAGAAATTATGTGACCCATATGCGGTCCGCATATTGATTATATGATCGCACAACCTATTTCAGAGTTTCATTTTTGGGTTTTTACAACCAGACCCAAGTTCGTTAAATACACTCAAATGGTCATTTTTGAGCAAAACTTCTATTGTTTTAGAGAGAAGGGAGAGTGCTTTAGAGAGAGAGGAAACCCTAGGCTAATTATTCATCAAGTGTTTCTCAAATCTTGAAAGATTAACAAGGAAATCTCACAAGTTTTTTATCTAAGTGGTAAGGTTCCATACCCTAGTTTTCAATTCCTAATTTTGGGAAGAAGATGGTTGATTAGGAGTGTGATTTAAGGAAAGCTCAATTGAGGTATGTTGGCTAAACGTTCTCTCTTAGAATCGAATTCCATAATGTTCCCGTGAGTTTCAAAGTATGGGTTGCGATTAAAATATTGTGGCTTTGAATCGTATTTCAAATGAAAGCTAGTATGCCAAATCATGTGAGAAAATCCCAATGTTCTTCTGACTCTTAATGCTCATATGTGTATCAAAAGTCTTGACTGGAAATTTCTTATTGTTGATAACCTATAAATATGGTTGGAAATGAAATAATTGAATTGGGGATATAGTGTGTGGCTAACGTGCCAAGAACCTAAGTTATGATTGTGGCTAGTAGTGTAAATAATTTGAGAGGATGCGATAAAGAATATGAAATGACCCTCGACTCCACTATTTTAAAAGTGAATTCGAAAATAGAATTTGCCTATGAGCGGTTGTACGCAATTCATGCCCATTAGTGGCTGCTTTAACTAATGCTTTGCTTTATAAATATATCCAGTGTGGTTTGAGTTCTATATACTCATGTGTTGAAATTATACATTGTCATTTCTTGGGAAGAGTATTGCAAGAGTAAATGGTGTATTGATTGTTTATGATTTTTTTCATGTGTGTTTCTATTGTTGGTTGGTATGCCTCATTTTTGGGAAGAAACCATTTATGTTTGAAGTTCCCATTTCAAATGGATTTGAAGTATATAATTTCTGAAATATTCTATATGTTGATAATTGATGGTGATCTTGAAATATAAAGAGGTGAAAGTGTGAAATTTGAAATATGTCCATCGTGCCAGGAATAGAGAATCTTGTGAATGGCCAAATGAGCCAAGAAAATATTGTTGTGGTGAGTGACAGGAAATACTAATGAGAATTTATACAATGTAAAAAATGTTGAGGTGAGTACAACTGTATTTATGTTACCTCTGTGTGTAAATCAAATCACAAAAATTTTATTGGGAGCATCATTAGTAAAACCGAGGAAGGGTGGGTCATAAGGCCCATACCTAAAACTACACGTGCTGGTGTAGGGGTGAATTGTGATTATTCCCCTTATTTTGGATGAAATTAGAACCTTTGGGAAATTGTGATATTATTCCCCTTAATTGGGATGAAACTGGAACCTTTGTGGATTGAAAAAGTCAACCCACACGGCATATATGGGAAGGTGGCCTAGCTGATCGGGTGGAGATCAGACGCCATATTGTGCATATGGTGGTACTACTCTTGGTAACAACTTTCTTTCGTATCACTTGTTAAACCACATTGTTCGTGGGGAGATGGCCTAGCCGATCGGGTGTGATCGGACTCTGTGCTAACAAAGACGGTGGTATGTCGGTGCTAATGATCTCCCAACCAAAAAATATATATCAAGTTCGTATTTTGGAAATTATTATGCTTTTAACTGGATATTTGGATATTGTGGATTGTGACTTGCTGTTTCTATGTGTTGACTTTTCTTATATAGGTATTCTATTTTGAAAGAGGATTTTTAGCTATATATACTAGTATTATTCGACAGTACTAACGTCCCTTTTGCCGGGGGCGCTGCATCTGAAATGGATGCAGGTGGTTCTACAGCAACCGGCAGTGATCAGTGATAGCAATACACTCTTTTCAACTGATTTGGTGAGCCCCACTTCATTTCGGGGTCATGTATCTTTTGTTTCTCATGTACTGTGTTTTGAGGTATAGCCGGAGCCTTGTTGTCGCCATTTTCATATTACTCTTCTATTGTACTTAGAGGCTCGGTAGACAGGTTATGGGTCGTGATTGATGTTGGGAATTAAACTAGAAATGTTGGTATTTGGAAATCATTTTTTTCATTAATTCTATAAGCTCGTAATATTTTGAAAATTATGAATTAAGTTGCTAATGAGAATGAAAAGGAAGTTGTTAATAAAATATTTTCAGTGTTTGATTAATGAAGTACATCTCCTCTTTTTTCATGGATGAGTTTGGGTAGAAAGAAAATCTAACAAGCTTGCTCGGTCGGGTTCTCTCGGTTGAGCGCCGGTCTCGCTCCCCGAGTTTGGAGTGTGATACTACAGTTCAGGCTAATTGGATGCTGAACTTTATTTCAGGACTTGGACTAGTCGACAATATTGCCAGGACGCTGAAAATTTATTATGATAATTCCGCAGCAGTCTTCTTCTCTAAGAACAACAAGTATTCGAAGGGTGCTAAGCATATGGAAGTAAAATACTTTGCCTTCAAAGAAGAAGTCCATAAACATAAAGTGTCAATTGGACATATTATCACTGAACATATGATTGTCAATCCTTTGACGAAAGTATTACCGCCCAAAATATATAATGAACATGCTGAAAACATTGGCATTCTTAATAGCAATGTATGACTTTATTTAAAGACTTTATTATGTTTATGCAATTGACACTTTGAGCTCATTTAAGCATAGGCTTTTGGTCTTCTATGCTTGTTTTTCTCTTGTATCCATAATGTTAAGAATAAAGATGACATGTTCGGACTTAGATAAAGATATTCTAAGCATTAACATTGGACTAATCAAGTATTGCCTTTGTGTTGGGTAATAGACTGATATTGTAGTACTTGGAAGGGACTATTGTCACGACCCAATTTTTCCTCTGTTGGGTATCGTGATGGCACCAAGTCTTAGGGACTAGGTAAGCCTAACATTTTCTGAATAACAACAATAATTAAATAACATCTAACAATAATTTTGAAATGAAAATCTCTATAAAATTTACAACTCCCAAAATCGTTAGTACAAGTCATAAGCTCTACAAAGTTTGCTACAATTTTCTAAATACAACTGTTTGAAATAAAGTAAATAGTGTGAATACAAAATCAGAAGGTGACTTCGAAGCATGCGAACGCAACATCATGTTTATCTTGAGTCTCCACAACAACAATCCGCACAACTAGCTAATGAGCAGCTGACTTCAAAATACTTGGATCTGCACAAAAATGAGCAGAATTGCAATATGAGTACACCACGGTAGTACCCAGCAAGTATCAAGACTAATCTCAGTGGAGTAGTTACGAGGTACATTCAAGACACCTACTGGACTAAATAACCTGAACAAGTATAAGTATAGGAACAATAGAGTATGATATCTACATAAAGACTACGCGAAATGGCAAATAATACGGTAATTTCAGTAAGAAAGGAAAACAACCACTATCAGCGAAATACCATAATAATGACACAGTTGATCTATGGAAACACGGTCTAAATCTGGTGATCACAAATAAATGAAATGTAAATAAAAACTCAACAAAATGACCTCTTTCACACCGGGTTTTAGCCAATAACCTCCACGAGGTACCGAACCTCAGAATATTCATAACTCACGGGTCCCAATTCCTGAACCCTAACACTTAGCATCATGTGCTCTCATTACAATTTATAACCGCACTGATGACTTACGTGACAAATAGAGCCATTCTCACATAGAATGTAATTAAACAAGGATGTACATATATATTCAACAATATCTAGAATCCTCTTTAACCGATAAGAGTGCTTAACTACGTGTGTCGCGCCCTATTTTCTCGCGAAAGTGGGCCTCGATGTGTGAACTCTTTTGGATGGGAGGTAAATAGTTAAAAGAAAAAAAGTCGCCACCTAACAATTTTAAAGGTGCGTTAGGGCACCTATTATGAAGATATCTCTGTTTGACTAGTCAACGTCACCAAAGATCGGGTAAGGGTTCAAATTACCTCAAAGAGAAGGTATTAGGTACTTTTTGAAGTCCACAACTGTGTGTCCCGGCCGAACTCAGAATAATGCGGATTATGTAATGAGACTAGGTGATCAAATAAACAGAGGTTGAAGAAGTTCATTATAACACAATTGGTACAAATCTTTAAGGACTACAAGATGTGAATACAATGTTTGAATAACTAAATGTAGACATAAAGAAAGGGGGTCCTAAGTTTTTTAGCCTAAAGGATCACTCCGTGCAACATAAATAATAATTCGCAACTTCCTTTAGATAGGAGTTGCGCATATTATTCAGCGGGCACAGACTAGCATCTCCTGCTATCCAATTACTATGTTAAAGTTGTTTACCTAGAAGCGCTCTAATTCAATTCTAAGTCGTACCCTATGCGTGCACTACCCGTCCCATGCCTATTGTCCAGGAGACATTGGACCTCTATTTGGGTGGTTTCTAGACTTACTTAGCTTACTCAAAATGGTAAAACTAACCGACATTCAAAACAAGTAGGACTTCATGCAAAGATAATTAAAGGCTCAAGTGTTCCCCACACATAAACAGTAAATGCACGCGGGCAATTTAGGAAGTGTATAGCTTTAGAATTAAGACTTAAAGCCCTATAGGCATGATTTCTAAGTGATTCTGAATTCCACATGCAACGTTATTGCTCTTAATGGCTTAGGCGAGGAGGCAGTAAACTATTTGTAAGCTTAGAACTATTAGATGGGCATTAGTGATCCTATAGGCATGATGTCTAGTAACACACATCAATAAATATGTGGAACAAATAAAGTACTTAAGCTCATATTTTGATAGTAAACAGGTTGAGTGAGTGTGTGATTACTATAGGCATGATCTCTACTAGTGTGCAACACATATGAGTCAAAATACCAAATAGAGCACATAAGTCATATAGGCATGCTTTCTACTCATTGTGTGAGAATTAAAATACCATGCCCCTTTTATTAATCACCTTGTCTGTTCAATTACAAGATTATTACAGACCCAGAATTAAATTCGAATAATTACATAAGCAGACGACGATAGGTCCAGTGACAGGCCCAATACAGATAACCCAGTATTTTCCAGGCCTTCGACAACTCCAATAGCCTCGAATTCCTACTCATAAGATCAATCTAAGTCTGGATCCAACAACCAAGCCCAGCATCACATAGAGCCAAATACCATTCCCAAATGAAGGACATGGCCACACAAGCAATAGACTATGTGTTGAACAAATTGAACTGAGTACAAAGTCCTCATACTTATTTCCCAAGACTATAAAGCATAAGACAAATTCGTGTGGCATGTTGGCAGGACATGCTTAAGCAAATTCAGGTTTGCATTTTGGACATGATTGACAACAGACTATTAATAAAGAGGTTTTAAACACAGACGTGGTCAAAAGCAACTTAAGACAATTTCAAGCAGGGGATCTAATTATGAAAAGTTGAAGTTTCAACAGAGCACAATATTAATAGAGTAGTTTTAGCATAAAGAATGACAATATAAGTTCAAACAAGTGAAAGAGCAGTATGTGCAGCATTAGTAGAATTGAGGAGGCATATCACTTAGATCAACATGGCAAGCATACATGCTTAGTTTTCAGAACAACAAGATTATATCAAAGCACAAATAGGCCTAAAAGAGACTAAAAACTAGGAGATTAAGGCATGAAGGTCTAACAAAGTTATAGTCAGAGAATGGCAAGTAAACAAGCAAGTAGGCATGGTTTATAACAGCCGATAAGAATCTTAATCACAAAGGTTTCTAAGTCCAAGGATCATGGTAGGAAGATATGCCAATCTTAAGGTCAAAGGATAGACAAACTTTAGAACTTAAGCCAGTCATAATGGTAAAACCAAGTGTATTGGGGTTTAACTAGAAACCTGGCAATACTGAAGAACGCAGATTGACAAATACTAAAGTGGCAATATATTAGGATAAAACATTGAGACAATAATGGACACATAAGGTTCATGTAAGCAGAAGAGCAATAGAACATGCATGAGGGATTCATTGGAAAGAAGTTCACTCAAACAAGTTCTAGGTAGGAGATAACATCCTTAAGAAATGCAGAAACTAGGCATGAGGAAAGGCTTTTGAAGAGCAGCTAGTAATGAGAGTAGCATAACAAGCTGAGAATAATCATAAACTATTCAATTGCGCACATATAACAGGAATAAAACCCAGAATTCAAGTAGGTTCAGATAAATAGGGGCAAGGATAATGAAATTAAATACGAACATGTACGTGAACAGAGGCAAACAATATCGTATTGATTCACCAAAATCAGAATGTCATGAACACCAATAAAATAGAATAAATTGCCAGAGTCTTATTATTCACCAATTTGCAGAATTAACGAGCTAATAAGGCAGAGATTAAGAATCAACAACTTGCCTATCAGTAACACAGAGAGAACAACAAAAACCCCCAAATTTCTCAGTGCGTCAGAGTTCCCAAAGGCTTTAAATGAACCCAAGGCAATTCTCACACTGAGAGAGGTTGAATAATAGAATAATAATAGAATTTAGGGGAAGGGTTTATATAGTAGTTAAATCAGACAAGTAAATAAAGAAAGAAGTCAATCAAACATAAACAAGTAAATGAAAAATATACATGCAATCATAAAGCAACAAGTAATGGAAAGTAATCGAAATTCAAACCCTAATTAGGGTTGAATCTTTGAAAATCCGTCTGGTGTGAAAAGTCAACTATTCTTCCGTGTATATGGACGAGATATTGTCCAGATTTTAGCGATTGAAGTTGAACGGGCCCGAATCTGAGAGATGGTACTTGCCAAGTTTAGGCAAGTACTAAGAAACACCATAGTCTTGCAAGTAACAACGAGGTAACGCATAAAAGGTAAATAAATCACAGAAGGAATCCATGATTTGCTCGGATTTGGAGAAGATTGGGGAGGCGGCTAGGGTTTCTGAAGGAGGGAGAAGGAGAAATGAGAGAATACAGAGGCGACGAGGTGGGGGATTTGTCTTTAGGGTTTGGGGTTATGGGGATATAAGGGGAGGTAGGGATTTATTATGGGTCGTTGATCATTTGAGATCAACGACCGAAATTGAATAGGAAACTGGACGGGTCAAAAGGTAATGGGTCGTTTGGTTGGGCTGCTGAGGTTATTGGGCAAATTTTGGTCTGAAAATTGGACTTAAAATTGGGCTTCTATTTAAATACACAAAATTTATCCAAAAATAATTTATAAAAATACTTAATAAATAAATAAAGATATTATTTATGCACTAAAATGATTAAAAATAATAATTTAGCATTATAAAAATATAAAATACTTTTTTGACACAAATAATGTAATAAAATAGCACTTATGTATGAACATAGGCCATTATTGAAAAAAATACATAAATAACTAAAATATAGATATAATTATATGAAACGATATAAAAACAATTTAAAACATGTGTGTGGGTGTAAACTAATAAAGTAAGATGATTGAGTTATTGCAAATAATTTAAGGAAATAATTAGCAAATATTCAAGTAATATTAATGCAAGAAAAAGCTATGAAAATTATGGAAAATGCTTGTATAAATCTTGTAAATTAAGTAATGATGCAAAATGACATTTTGAAAAGATATATATACTATTTAGAAATATGTGAGGGCAAAATTGGGTATCAACAACGTGTATGCTTGTGCAAGTGTTCTAACATAGTTTATGCCAGCTAGTAAGTATAGAAAAAAGGAATGGACAACACATAGAATGTTTTCTTATAATTTTCCACAAGATAGAACTCACACAGGTAAGTGCACCACTACACAAATATCAACAACAAGAATGCCCCTAGGCTATCACAAGTCATCATAAATCAATCTCTGACAAATTCCACCTTGTCTCGCCACGTGTGCTATGTAAAGTGAATGCCCGCCTTGTCTCGCCACGCGTGCATAATAATGTTCCCACCTTGTCTCGCCATATGGGCAACCCACAAATATATAGCCCGCCTTGTCACGCCACATGTGCAAATATCAATATCAACAATAGCACGGCAGAAACCGCATGCAACCAATAACACTCGCATGGCAGAAACCTCGTGTATCATAATAACAACAACCGCACGGCAGAAACCTAGTGCACCACAATAACAAGTACAACAACAACAATGACAATAATATAAGGGTACGACGAATAAGTCAACTCAGAGATTCCAGAACTCAAAGAAACGGAGGAACTAATTTATAAGGAGTAGCCATAATCGGGAATGCTAGTCATAATAAGAACAACTCAACAAGAAAGGAAATACTATGTAACAACGGTCCGCAATATACATTTCAACAATGAGGGAGCTAACACAAGTCTAATAATTTCAAATAAGTACAAATCAACTAAAATATAGGATATCTAACTTCTTTTAAGGTTGGGCAATTAGGAAAGAGATACAACAAATTCAATTAAGAAGAAAAAGCGGAAAGAAAACCATAACCTCAACTAAGGCTAAACAATTACAGAAGAGATAGTAATAATTTCAAATAAGTACAAATCAACTAAAATATAGGATATCTAACTTCTTTTAAGGTTGGGCAATTAGGAAAGAGATACAACAAATTCAATTAAGAAGAAAAAGCGGAAAGAAAACCATAACCTCAACTAAGGCTAAACAATTACAGAAGAGATAGTAATAATTTCAAATAAATTTAAGCAGTTAGGGAAAGGATAACATGGCAATAGAAAGGTAACAATTTCAGTTAAGGAACATATAAATCAAATAAACAATAAGAGTGAAACATGAAGCAATTAATTCTAATTAAGCAGGTAGAGGTGAAACTAGTAATTAAGAAGCGTAATCATAACAAGAACAACTGCATATTCAGTGAATACAATGGCATAAGAACCCTAAAAAGCTAATTTTCCACAAATAAGTCTGAGCACGTACTCGTCACCTCGCGTACACGGACTACAATTAGCATAGAAGACACAAATACTAAGGGGTAGTTCCCCCACACGAGTTAGGCAAGATACTTACCTCAAAGAAGACAGACCGATACTCAAAAATGAACTTCTCGGGTGAAATGACCTCCGAACAGCTCAAATCTAATCAAAATAACTTCAAGGCACAAATAAAACTCATAAGAGACTATTCCTGATCATAAAGCCTCAATCTTGATCAAAATCTAAAAATCAGTCCAAAAGTCGATCCATGGGCCCGCACCTCGGAACCCGACAAATTGCACAAAACCCGAACACCCATTCCGATATGAGTTCAACCATACTAAAATCATCAAATTCCGATACCATTTCGTCTCTCAAATCATGATTTTTCATTTTGAAAAATTTTCTTCAAAAACCACCATTTTCCTCAACTCAAAACACAAATTAAATGATAAAAATAAAGATAAAATAATGGAATACATTAAATTATAGGTGGAGAACACTTACCCAATCGATTTGCTTAAAAACCCCTCAAAGAAGCTCCCAAAACCGAGGTCTAAAACTCAAAATATGGTGAAAATGGCCAAACCCTCGATTATAACCTTCTGCCCAGGCGTTACCACACCTGCGACATAATTAGCTGCATCTGCGCAATCGCAGGTGCGCATGTCCAAACCGTACCTGTGTTGCCTCTCGCTTTTGCGCATAAAAATCCGCTTCTGCGAAGCCGCTGATGCGCACAAATTCTCCACATTTGCGAAGGCTGCCAAGTTTAACTCTTCTCGCACCTGCGCCTCCACCGTCGCACATGCGACCATCGCACCTGCGCCTAAGGTCCGCAGTTGCGATTACACCAGAACTCAGACCTCTTCACAACCATGAAAACCTTATGACACTCGTCCGAAACACACCTCGGGCCCCCGGGACCCCTTCCAAGCATACAACCAAGTTTTATAACCTAATACAGACTGGCTCGAGGTCTCAAATCACATCAAACAACGACGAAATTAGGAATCGCACCATGAATCGAACTTATGAACTTTCAAATCTTCCAACTTTTAAAACCCACGCCAAAACCTATCAAACCAACCCGAAATGACGTCAAATTTTGCAGGCAAGTCCCAAATAAGATAACGGAACTCAACTCTCGGAATCGCATTCCGACCCCGATATCGCCAAAGTTAACTATTGGTCAAACATCTCAACCTTCAAAACTTCAACTTTTCCAACTTTTGCCGAAATGCTCCAAATTACCCTACGGACCTCCAAATCCAAATCCGGACGCATGCCTAAGTCCAAAATCACCATTTTAAGCTGTTGGAATCATTCAAAACCCATTCCAGAGTTGTTTACACAAAGGTCAAATTCCAGTCAACTCTTACCGCTTAAGCTTCCAAAATTTGAATCCTCCTTCCGATTTGACTCTGAATCGTCCGGTAACTGAACTTGACCACGCACACAAGTCAATACATATAATACGAAGCTGCTCAAGGCCTTATGCCACCGAACGGGACTTTTATTCTCAAAATGTCCGGCCGGGTCGTTACATCCTTCCCCTCTTAAATAAACGTTCATCCTCGAACGTGCTAAGAGTCGCCTCGAAGCCGTCAAATCACTGAATGCACACATCCAACATACACCCGCAGGTGACCCCACGTAACCTCAATCCACATAAGCCTGATGGCACCATCTCAACGGTAATCTATCCCTTCTACCAACACCAATAAGCCTTAGAGTCATATTTCCACCATTCGCTCGTCTTTAAAAGACCCGATTCTAAATCCACACCCGATATCAGTCTCAACCAGCTGCAAAAACTCATGCCTACACCTACAAAGTACAACCACTCAACATGACATGCCACATATAGACCCATAATAATATTTTTGATCACAATAGCTGCCCGTAATCAAAACCAGTATCGACAATTAGCCTCATATCCGTTAAAACCCTATTTCAAACCTCCACAACACTGATAACAATGCAAGAAACATGAATACCTCTTAACTATACACCCAAATCAACAAGTCACAACTAACACCACCGGACACACACCCCGCAAGCTAAAACTCAAGAAGCACAGAACGAAAAATGACTGAATATGTAAAGAGAAACACATAAAAGAAATATCAAACAAGCCTGTCAGGCACAACTCTCTATGAGTGCCCTCATACAAATCAATTTAAAAGGAAAAATTAAAGTATATGAACAAATCATAAAGATCTCATCCTGATATAACTTCCATCGCGATACGCAACCCAGCTCAAACATATCAAATCACATAGAATCACAAGGGTCTCACCCTCAACTATGAATCACAAGTTAAATACACATCATACCAATTGAAACCTTCCACTAACTCAATTCTACCAGTAAAATCACAACACTTATTGAACTCTCACCCCGGTAGAGCATCTAAATCACAAATCGTAATCAGATTAATCAGGAATCACATCAAACCTACCATAATGGAAAACAAGAATTCACTTCTAGCCTCACAACTCTCAATAATGGATAAAAACAATGATGGACACGGATACCACTCATGCAATCACCCAACAAGGTTAAAAACATATACAGAATACTAAGTCATGAATTCACCCATAGGTGGAATCAACAAACAAGGGGACTCACCCGATAAGCAGAACTGAATCAAAATACAAATGGTGCCCCTCTATAACAAATCAAAAGCATACCTGAATGGCATCATCTGGCACAACGGCCTCAAGCCTACTATATGAAACACATCAACGGGTCGGGCCTCCCCTTCTTGGGCGCCCTCTACTCACTTGAATACCCCATTATGACATATTTGTCGGGAGTCTGGGACAATCTCTACTATGTGGCTAGTACCTCCACACTCAAAGCAACCCCTTTGCTAACGTGGCTGTGGGAATTGTGCGGTACAGGCACTCTGAGACCCATGAGTACCTAAAACACCGTGCGAAACCTGAAGTGCAAATTGAACTGGCTGACCCACAAAACCTCTACCATGCCGTACCCTGCCTCTAAATTAAGGACCAGTAGATCTCTCTGGTCTATGAGGCCTCCTACCCTCCCCGTTCTCTATCTCCTGACTTCACCTGACCTCTCTCTCGTGGCCCCGCCTGTCCTTTCTCTCCTGATCCCACATGCCCTCCGCTTGGCGAGCGATCCCTACCACCTGCTAAAATGAAACATTTGACTCTAACTCCCGAGCCATGCTGAACCGAATATCATGCCTGAGCCCGTCAATGAATCTACGGACACACTCTCTAACTGTAATGACCAAAGCAGGGGCATGTCTAGCCAAATCATTGAATCTAATGGCATACTCTGACACTAATGTAGTTCCCTAGCGCAGCTGCTCAAACTCCGTGAGCCATGAATCTCGAAGGGACTGAGGTACAAACTCTCTCAGGAACATCTCTGAAAATTGAACCCATGTAGGTGAAGCTGACTCGGCCGGGCTACCCAACTCATATGCTCGCCACCACTGATAAGCCGCTCCATTGAGCTGGAATGTAACAAAAGCAACCCCGCACGTCTTCATAATACCCATAGTACGAAGAATGCGGTGACTTCTTGTACCTCTCAACTCTAAGCTGTTCTTCCTCAGATGATGCTGCCCTGACCACAGGATGAACTAGAACTACTGGCTATGTCGCCATAACACCTGGAACCTGACCAACATGAACTTGCTGCTCTAGAGTGTGGCCGACGGGAGTCTGAGCTCCTCCCCCAGTCTGTGAAATAGCTGGTGCAACCAGAATCAACCCTACCCAAGGCAATGTACTAAACATGCTCAGGAACTGTGCTAAGGTCTCCTAAAGTCTGGGGTAACAACAGGCGCTTCTGGTACCTGGCCCCTAACCGAAACTACTGCTGGCTCCTCAACTGCTGCTCTGGTAGGTGCCCTAGCTGCGGCACGTGCTCCTCGTCGGCCTCTGCCTCTGCACTTAGCGACATCTTCTCCGGGTGCAGCATCATTAGTAACTACACCTCGTGTCCTCACCATCTGTGAGAGAATGGAATGATAAAAGCTTCAAACATCAAGATCAATAAACTCGCACAATAGGAATGAAGGAAGTGAAACTGTCCTAATAGTTACGTAGCCTCTCGAAGATATGTACAGACGTCTCCATACCGATCCGCAAGACTCTGCTAAACTCGCTTATGACTCGTAGCACCTATGAACCTAGAGCTCTTATACCAACTTGTCATGACCCAATTTTCCCTCTGTTGGGTATCGTTATGGAGCCTAGTCTTAGGGACTAGGTAAGCCTAACATTTACTGAATAACAACAATAATTAAATAACATATAACAATTTTTTGAAATGGAAATCTCTATAAAATTTACAATTCCTAAAACCGGTAGTACAAGTCATAAGCTCTACAGAGTTTGCTATAATTTTCTAAATACAACTGTTTGAAATAAAGTAAACAGTGTGCATACAAAATCAGAAGGTGACTCTGAAGCCTGCGAACGCAGCAGCAAGTTTACCTTGAGTCTCCACAACAACAATCCGCACAGCTAGCTAATGATCAGCTGACTTCGAAATACATGGATCTGCACAAAAATATGCAGAAGTGCAGTATGAGTACAACACGGTGGTACCCAGCAAGTACCAAGACTAACCTCAGTGAAATAATGATGAGGTACAGTCATGACACCTATTGGACTAAATAACCTGGATACGTATAAGTATAGGAACAACAGAGTATTATATCTACATAAAGACTACGCGAAATGGCAAATAATACAGTAATTTCAGTAAGAAAGGAAAACAACAACTATCATCGGAATACCATAATAATGACACAGTAGATGTATGGAAACACAGTCTAAATCTGGTGATCACAAATAAATGAAAGGCAAATAACAGCTCAACAAAATAACCGATTTCACACAGGGTTTTAGCCAATAACCTCCACGAGGTACCGAACCTCAAAATATTCACAACTCACGGGTCCCAATTCTTGAACCCTAACACTTAGCATCCTGTGCTCTCATTACAATTTATAACCGCACTGATGACTCACGTGCCAAATAGAGCCATTCTCACATAGAAGGCAATTAAACAAGGATGTACATCTATACTCAACAATATCAAGAATCCTCTTTAACCAATAAGAGTGCTTAACTACGTGTATGCTTGTGCAAGTGTTCTAACATAGTTTATGCCAGCTAGTAAGTATAGAAAAAAGGAATGGAAAGAACGTAGAATGTTTTCTCACAATTTTCCACAAGATAGAACTCACTTAGGTAAGTGCACCACTACACAAATATCAACAACAAGAATGCCCTCAGGCTATCACAAGTCGTCACAAATCAATCCCTGACACGTCCCACCTTGTCTCGCCACGTGTGCAATGGTAAAGTGAATGCCCGCCTTGTCTCGCCACACGTGCATAATATCCCACCTTGTCTCACCACATACGTAACCCACAAATGTATAGCCTGCCTTGTCACGCCGCATTTGCAAATATAAATATTAACAATAGCACGTCGAAGCCTCATGCAACCCAATAACTATCGCACAGCAGAAAACCTCGTGCATCATAATAACAACAACCTCACGGCAAAAACCTCGTGCACCACAAAAACAAGTACAACAGCAACAATGACAGTAATACAAGGGTACGACGAATAAGTCAACTCAAAGATTACAGAACTCAAAGAAATGGAGGAACTAATTCACAAGGAGTAGCCACAATTGGGAATGCTAGTCATAATAAGTACAACTCAAGAAGAAAGGAAATTATATGTAACAACGGTCCGTAATATACATTTCGACAACGAGGGAGCTAACACAAGTCGAATAATTCCAAATAAGTACAAGTCAACTAAAATATAGGATATCTACTTCTTTTAAGGTTGGGAAATTAAGAAAGAGATACAACGAATTAAGCTAAGAAGAAGCAGCGGAAAGATAACCTTAACCTCAATTAAGTCTAAACAATTACAGAAAAATAGTAATAATTTCAAATAAAGATAAGCAGTTAGGGAAAGGATAACATGACAATAGAAAGGTAACAATTTCAGTTAAGGAACATATGAATCAAATAAACAATAAGAGTGAAACATAAAGCAATTAATTCTAATTAAGCAGGTAGAGGTGAAACTAGTGATTAAGAAGCGTAATCATAACAAGAACAACTGCATATTCAATGAATACAATGGCCTAAGAATCCTAAAAGGTCAATTTTCCACAAATTAGTCTGAGCACGTACTCGTCACCTCACGTACACGAACTACAATTAGCATAGAAGACTCAAATCCTAAGGGGTAGTTCCCCCACACGAAGTTAGGCAAGATACTTACCTCAAAGTAGACAGACCGATACCAAAATATGAAGTCCTCGAGTGAAATGGCCTCCAGATGGCTCAAATCTAACCAAAATAACTTCAAAGCACAAATAAAACTCATAAAAAACTATCTCGGATCATAAAGCCTCAATCTTTATCAAAATAAAAAAGAATCGACCGAAAAGTCGATCCCCGGGTCCCCACCTCGGAACCCGACAAATTTTACAAAATCCGAACACTCATTCCGATACGAGTTCAACCATACTAAAATTATCAAATTCCGGAACCAATTCGTCCCTCAAATCATAATTTATCATTTTGAAAGCTTTCTTTAAAAATTCCCATTTGCCTCAACTCAAAACACAAATTAAATGATACAAATAAATATAAGATCATGGAATATAATAAATTCTAGGTGAAGAACACTTACCCAATCGATTTCCTTGAAAAAATAACAAAGAATCGCTCAAAACCGAGCTCTACAAGTCAAGATATGATAAAAATGGCCAAACCCTCGATTTGGAAAATATATTCTCCTGCCCAGGTGTTTGTACATCGCGATCGTGGAAGAGGAGCTGCAATCGCGAAGAGGAAATGGCTTTTGCCCGGAATTGGTGATGTGGGATCACGAACAAGAAAAAAATAATAGTCCAGGAACTGGGCTACGCGAACGCGTGAAGCGGCATGGGAACGCGAAGGAGAGGAAAGCACACTTATGCGTTCGCGGATAATACAGTGCGAACGCATAGAGGAAATGGTCACCAGCTCCGTGCTCCTAGTTTCTACTACGCGAAAGCGATGGAGCGGATGCGAACACGAAGAAGGAAAAGGCAAGCTTCCACGATCGCGGAATGAGTTATGCGAATGCAGAGAAAAAATAATTCACCCTCCAAAATTACACTACGTGAATGCGGAGGAAGTTACGCGGACGCGATTAAGGAAACCAGATGACAGAAAACTGCAGTCCAAAAATAGGAGAAAATGGCCCGTAGCCCATCTGAAACTCACCCGAGGCCCCCGGGACCCCGTCTAAACATGCAAACAAGTTCCATAACCTAACACGGACTCGCTCGAGGTCTAAAATCATATCAAACAACGTCTAACTACGAATCGCACCAAGAATCGAACTTATGAATTTCAAATCTTCCAACTTCTAAAATTCGTGTCGGAACCCAAATGACATAACGGAGTTGTTCCAACTCTCAGAATCGCATTCCGACCCATATATCACTAAAGTCAACTATTGGTCAAACTTCTTAACCTTTAAAACTTTAACTTTTTCAACTTTCGTCGAAATGCTCCAAATTACCCTATGGACATCCAAATCCAAATCTGGACGCACGACTAAGTCCAAAATCACCATTCTAAACTGCTGGAATCATCCAAAACCCAGTCCGGATCTGCTTACACAAAGGTCAAATTCCGGTCAACTCTTACCGCTTAAGCTTCCAAAACTTGAATCCTCCTTTCGATTTGACTCTGAATCATCCGCTAACTGAACTCGACCATATACGCAAGTCAATACACATAATATGAAGAAGCTCAAGACCTTATGCCGCCGAATGGGACTTCAATTCTCAAAATGACCGGCCGGGTCGTTATAACTATATCGAGTAAGTGATGTACAACTGCCATGACTCATATTAGTTTACTTATTAAATAACAACGTGTGATGTTTCCAACGAAGGAGAATTTAACATTTTATTGTGCACATAATGAATGAAATTGTCACGATCCGAAATTCCCACTGTCGGGACCATGATAGCGCTTAACATTTCGAGCCTAACCTCGACGAAGTAGTGGCGAGGCTAAGGCAAGGCACTTACAAATCAACCTGTGCAGTTTAACAATGTATATACAAATAACAATAATGAAGAATTAGACAGGCGATATCGGGAGGGGGAAACATGCTCGGTGAAATACGATATAAAGAACTATAGCAGAATGATAACTGGAAAAACCAACATATTATGAATCAACAGGAACACGAATACAGTAAATGAAAAATGCACGGCATCACCCTTCGTCCTTTTAATCTCAATCTCACCATAAAATCAATAGAAACAACACGGCATCACCTTTCGTGCATTAACTCTCATATCATGGAACGACATCACCCTTTGTGCATTAACACTCACAATATGGCACGACATCACCCTTCGTTCTTTTACACTCACAATATGGCACGAAATTACCCTTCGTACATTAAAACTCTCCCTTACCATAGTGCAACGAACAATTAACAATATGAAGATAGAATAACATATACACGCCTTACTTTAACATTTGGTTCCACAATATAAATATCAACTTTGAAATAATTACTCAATTATCACCAAAAGATCCATAAACATGATAAGAACGATCAATTTGACAACACTAGTCTAAACACGTAGCAATTAGGCATAGGAAAGAGACAATATAAGAAAAAAGGGAGGAAAAAGGTAAGTTGGCGGCACATAAGTACTCGTCACCTCACATATATGCCGCTCACATGAATTTCACATAACAAATAGTCTGGGGTTCCTAATCCCCTCAACTCAAAGTTAGACACAACACTTACCTTGCTTTGAGGGCAACTTAATTATCAATCACAGCTTTTCCTCTATAATTCACCTCCAAACCACTCGTATCTATTCAAAAATGACTCAATAATATCCAATATTTCTAAAGGAATCAATTATATTGCATAAATTAAATTTCCCAAATGTTCCTCCAAAAAGTCAAAAAATCGACCCCAGGCCCGCTTGGTCAAAACCCAAGCTTCGGACCAAAATTCATTTACCCATTCACCCCCGAGCCCGAATATGTAATTGCTTTGGAATCCGACCTCAAATTGAGGTCTAAATCCCCAAATTTTCGAAATCCTTAGTTTCTACCCTAACCCCTAATTCTACCATAAAAACTCTAGATTTTAGGTTGATAATTCATAAAAATGTAATGGGTAATTGAAAGAAAATGGTTTAGAATCACTTACCAACACTTTGGGGAAGAAAATAAATCTTGAAAATTGCCTCTAGCCCGTTTGTTTTGTGAAATGTGGGAACAAATGGCTTAATCCTGTGTTCGATTTTGTTTTAAGTGCTGGGAGATAGTGTACATCGCGTTCGCGAGGCCACTGTCGCGTTCGCGAAGAGTATAGGCTACCAAACCTTCGCGTTTGCGAGATAGTGTTCGTGTTCGTGTAAGCTACCCCTGGCATTCGCATTCGCGAGACATTGCTCGCGTTCGCGATGAAGGAATGACCAACCCTCCCCCCAGGTCCCCAATTGCTTCGCGTTCGCGATCAGCCGGTCGTGTTCGCGAAGGGTAAATCCCCCATCACTTTTCGTTCACGACCAGACCTTCGCGTTCGCGAAGAAGAGATTTTCAGCTGCCCAGTTTATTCTTCGTGTTCGCGAGAGTAACTTCGCGAACACGAAGAAGGACATGCCAGAACACCTACTGCAGCAAAATACCAGATTTTCTAAGTCCAAAACATCTTGTGGCCTATCCGAAACTCACTCGAGCCCTCGGGGCTCCAAATCAAACATGCACACAAGTCTAACAATATCATACAAACTTGCTCGCGCGATTAAATCACCAAAATAACACCTAGAACTACGAATGTAGCACCAAATCGAATGAAATTCTCAAGAACACTTTAAAATTCCTATTTTCTCAACTGGACGTCCGAATCACGTCAAATCAACTTCATTTCTCACCAAATTTCACAGAAAAGACTGAAATATTATAATGAACATGTACTGGGCTCCGGAACCAAAATACGGACCCAGTACTCACAATGCCAACATCAATAAGTTCTTAGAAACAAATAAATTTTTAGACTTTTAATTTTTCTCAAAAATTCATAACTCGAGCTAGGGACCTCTGAATTCGATTCCGGGCATACGCTCAGGTCCCATAATTCGATAAGGACCCACCGGGACAGTCAAAACACAGACTTTGACCCGTTTACCAAAAATGTTGACCGAAGTCAACTAAAATCAACTATTAAGGCATAAATTCTTATTTTTATCAGTTTTCAACATAAACATTTTCCGAAAACATGCCCGCACTATGCACGCAAATCGAGGAGGGTAAAAATGAGATTTTAAGGCTTAAGAGCGCAGATTCAAGTTCTAAAACATAAGATGACCTTTTGGGTCATCACATTCTCCACCTCTAAAACAACCGTTCGTCTTCGAACATACATAGAAAAGTACCTGAGCTGGTGAAAAGGTGGGGATATCTACTTCTCATATCGGACTCGGACTCCCAAGTAGCTTCCTCAATAGGCTGACCTCTCCATTGCACTCGAACTGAAGGGTGACTCTTTGATCTCAACTGGCGAACCTGTCGGGCTAGAATAGTCACTGGCTCCTCATCGTAAGTCAAATCCTTGTCCAACAGGACAGAGCTGAAATCTAACACATGGGATGGATCGCCATGATACTTTTGAAGCATGGACACATGGAACACCGGATGAAGTGATGATAACCCTAGTGGCAATGCAAGCATGTAAGCTACCTCTCCCACTCTCTCCAGAATCTCAAAAGGTCCGATATACCTAGGGCTCAACTTGCCCTTCTTTCCGAACCTCATTACACCCTTCATGGGTGATACCCGAAGCAACACTCTCTCTCCGACTATGAATACAACATCACAAACTCTGTGGTCGGCATAACTCTCCTACCTGGACTGAGCTATGCGAAGTCGATCTTGAATAATCTTGACCTTATCCAAGGCATCCTGTACTAAGTCTATGCCCAACAACCGAGCCTCTCCCCACTCAAACCACCTAACTGGTGACCGACACCGCCTACCATATAATGCCTCATCGGTAGCCATCTGAATGCTCGACTGGTAGCTGTTGTTGTAGGCGAACACTGCAAAGGGCAAGAACTGATTCCACGATTCTCTGAATTCTATAACATAAGCGTGGAGCATATCCTCCAAGATCTGAATAGTGTGCTCAGACTGTCCGTCCGTATGAGGATGCAACGCTGTGCTCAACTCAACTCACATACCCAACTCACGCTGTACTACCCTCCAGAAGTGCGAGGTGAAATGCATACCTCGATAAGAAATGATACGCATGGGCATACTGTAAAGAAGGACGATCTCACGAATGTAAATCTCTGCCAATTACTCTAAAGAATAGGTAACTGCTACAGGAATAAAGTGCGCTGACTTGGTCAGCCTGTGCACAATCACTCAAACTGCATTGAACTTCCTCTGAGTCCATGGGAGTCTAACAACAAAATTTATAGTGATGCGCTCCCACTTCCACTGAGGAATCTCTATCTTCTAAAGCAAACCACCAGGTCTCTAATGCTCGTACTTTACTTGCTGACAATTTAGACACCGAGTTACATATGCAACTATGTCTTTATTCTTCCTCCTCCACCAATAATGCTGCCGCAAGTCCTGATACATCTTGACGGCGCCAGGATGAATAGAATACCGGGAACTGTGGGCCTCCTCAATAATCAACTCACGAAGTCTATCCATACTAGGCACAAAAATACGACCATGCATTCTCAAAACTCTATCATCTCCAACAATAACCTGCTTGGCACCACCGTGCCGCACTATGTCTCTAAGGATAATCAAATGAGGATTGTCATACTGTCGATCTCTAATATGCTCAAACAAAGAAGACCGGGCAGCTGTACAATCTAGAACACGGCTGGGCTCAAAAACATCCAACCTCAGGAACTGATTGGCAAGGACCTGAACATCCAAAGCGAGCGGTCTTTCACCAACTGGAATATAGGCAAGGCTACCCATACTAGCCGACTTTTTATTCAAGGCATCGGCCACCACATTGGCTTTCCCGAGATGAAAGAATATGGTGATATCATAGTCTTTCAATAGCTTTAACCACCTTCTCTACATCAAATTGAGTTCCTTCTAGCTGAACAAATACTGCAAGCTCAGATGATCCATGAATACCTCGCATGGCACGCCGTAAAGATAACACCTTCAAATCATCAGTGCGTGAACAATGGATGCCAGCTCTAGATCATAAACATGGTAATTCTTCTCGTGAACGTTCAGCTTCCGCAAAGCATATGCAATAACCTTTCCACCCTGCATCAATACCGCATCCAGGCCAATACGAGATGCATCACAATATACTATATAAGATCCTGAACCTATGGGTAATACCAATACCGGTGCCGTAGTCAAAGCTGTCTTGAGCTTCTGGAAGCTCGCCTCACACTCGTCTGACCACCTGAACGGGGCACCCTTCTGGGTCAATCTGGTCAACGGGGCTGCCATAGATAAAAATCCCTCCATGAACCGACGGAGGTAGCCTGCCAAACCCAAGAAACTACGGATCTCTGTAGCTAATGTGGGTCTAGGCTAGTTATGGACTGCCTCAATCTTCTTAGGATCTACCTGAATACCCTCCGCTGATACAACGTGACCCAAGAAAGCAATTGAACTCAACCAAAACTCGCATTTTGAGAACTTAGCATATAATTGGCTATCTCTTAGAGTCTAAAGAACGATCCGAAGGTGCTGCTTGTGCTCCTCTCAACTGTAGGAGTAGACCAATATATCATCAATAAACACAATCACAAAGGAATCCAAGTAGGGCTTTAACACCCAGTTCATCAAATCTATAAATGTTGCTGGGGCATTTGTCAGCCCAAATGACATCACTAAAAACTCATAATGCCCATACCGAGTCCGAAAAGTTGTCTTAGGGACGTCGGATGCCCTAATCCTCAACTGATGGTAGCCAGATCGCAAATCAATCTTCGAAAACACCTTGACACCCTGAAGCTGATCAAATAAATCATCAATCCTCGGCAATGGATATTTGTTCTTGATGGTGACCTTGTTTAACTACTGATAATCTATACACATGCTCATCGATCCATCTTTCTTCTTCACAAACAACACAGGTGCACCTCGGGGAGAGGCACTAGGTCTAATGAAACCCTTATCAAGAAAATCTTGTAATTGTTCCTTTAATTCTTTCAACTTTGGCGGGGCCATATGGTATGGCGGAATGGAAATGGGCTGAGTGCCCGAAGCCAAATCAATGCAGAAATCAATGCCCCTGTCAGATGGCATCCCTGGCAGGTCTGCAGGAAATACCTCTAGAAACTCACGAACAACTGACACTGAATCCATGGAAGGAACTTCCGCACTAGAATCGCGGACATAAGCCAAATAAGTTATACACCCCTTCTCGACCATATATCGAGCCTTCACATAAGAGATAACCCTACTGGCAGAATGGCCATGAATCCCTCTGCACTCTAATCGTGGAAACCCTACAAGGATAAGGTCTTCGTCTTGACGTGACAATCTAATATGGCATGATAAGGTGACAGCCAATCCATACCAGTATGACATCAAAATCAACCATATCGAGAAGTAGAAGATCTACATGAGTCTCAAGACTCCCAATGGTGACCACACAGGAGCAATAAACATGATCTACAACAATAGTATCTCCCACTGGTGTAGACACATATACATGAGCACTCAAAGAATCACGGGGCACAACCAAATATGAAGCAAACTAGGATGACACATAGGAGTAAGAAGACCCCAGATCAAATAGAACTGAAGCATCTCTAGTGCAAACTGAAACAATACCTGTGATAACAGCGTCAAATGACTCAGCCTCAGGTTTGGCTGGGAAAGCATAACACCTGGGCTGGGCCCCATCACCCTAAACTATGTCCCTAGGACGACCTCTACCTGATAGGTCTCCACCTCTAGCGACCTGACCTTCACCTCTAACTGTCTGGCCTCTACCTCTGGCTGTCTGACCCCTGCCTCTGGTTGGAGTAGTTGGTGCAACAACTAGTGCCGAAACTATGGCACGAGAACCCTGATATTGTGAGCTGCCCGTTGCCCGAGGAAACAATCTAGCAACGTGCCTCAAATCACCACAAGTATAACATAACCTTGGGAGTTGTGACTGCTGACCCTGAAACTGACCCTGTCGACCTGAATAACCACCCTAATAACTCTGGAGTGGAGGTGCACTAATAGGAGCTGGTTGTGCACTGTAGGCTAGCTGGTCGGAATAAAGCATCTGAGGGCCACCGCCACCTAAGGCACCGTGGGATGCCTGGACTACTGAATGAAACGTCCTGGGAGGATGGCCTCTACCAAAGGTACCCCTCCCTCTAGATGAGGCGCCACTGAACTCACCGGAATAACGAGGTCTGTTTTCAGACCCCTGACCTACCTGAGTAAGAAGCATCTCGACTCGTCTGGCGATATTAGCAGCCGCCTGAAAAGAAATCTCACTCCCAGTCTCCTTAGCCATCTGTAATTTGATAGGCTGAGCAAGTCCATCAATAAACCTCCTCACCCTCTCTCTCTATCGGTGGGAAGCAGAAGAATAGCATGACGGGCCAAATCCACAAAACGGGTCTCATACTAAGTAACAGTCATACTGCCCTGCTGGAGACGCTGAAACTGACGGCGACGCTCCTCACTCAATGTGACAGGCAGAAACTTCTCTATGAAGAGTTGAGAGAACTGGTCCCCAGTAAGAGCAGGCGACCCAGCTGGTCTGGTCAACAAATAATCTCTCCACCATTTCTTGGCAGAACCAGTCATCTGAAATGGAGCAAAATCGACCCCATTGGTCTCCACTATACCCATGTTTCGTAGAACCTCGTGACAGCTGTCAAGATACTCCAGGGGATCCTCTGAAGGAGCACCACTGAAGTGAATTGGGAAGAGCTTGGTAAACCTGTCTAACCTCCACAAAGCCTCAGAAGACATAGCTAGCCCATCTCTGGCCTGTGCCGCAACAACTGGCTGAACTACTCCAATTGGCTGAGCTGCTAAAGCATGATACTGGGGAGCTATCTACTCCAGAGCGGGAGTGGTGGGAGTCTGGGCTCCTCCTCCAGCCTGAGAGACTGCTGGTGCCATGGGAAATGCGCCAGTCTAGGGCACACTCTCAATAAGGCCCACCAAACGGACCAAAGCGTCCTGAAGTACTGGGGTGGCAATGAACCCCTTCGGAACCTGAGTTGGCCCGGCAAGAACAGTCTGGGTTGGAACCTCCTTGTCGAGCTCTATCTGAGGCTCCACTGTTGGGGCTGCTACTCGGGCTCTGGGCTAAGCCCTGCCCCTACCTCGGCCTCTGGCACGGCCTCGGCCTTGACCTCTGCCCCTCGTAGGAGCTTCCATTGGAGGCTTTGGCTGCTGCTCAGAGGAGGAAGTGGTACGTGTTCTCGCCATCTGTGAGAGAATAAGAGTAGAAGAGTTCAATCAGTATTGAGAAAACAACATCGCACGACAGAGGAGAATTGAAGTGAAATTTGTTCCTAAACTTCATAGCCTCTGGAAGATAAGCACAGACGTCTCTGTACTGATCCTCCAGACTCTACTAAGCTTGCTCGTGAATTGTGAGACCTAGGCAACCTAGTGCTCTGATACGAACTTGTCACGACCCGAAATTCCCATCATCGGGACCGTGATGGCGCCTAACATTTCACTTGCTAGGCAAGCCAACATTAGAGAATCATTAAACCAAATCCTTATTTTCATTCAGTAAATAACAATAATTAACTAAGATGAAATATGATTAGTGCGGAATAATATAAAAACTTCCTTAATTACTACCACTCGGATGTGGAGTCACAATTCACGAGCATTCTAGAATTACTACAAGCAATAGTTTAAGAAAAATACAATTGTTTGAATGAAAGAAACAGTAAAACAGAAAATATAGACGTGGACTTCAAGGTCTGTGAACGCCGACAGATCTACCTTGAGTCTCCGGATAGCGGGTCCAATAGCTAAAATCTCGATCAACCCGAGCCGGTACCAAAATCTGCACAGAAAGTGCAGAGTGCAGTATCAGTACAACCGACCCCATGCACTGGTAAGTGTCGAGCCTAACCTCGACAAAGTAGTGACGAGGCTAAGGCAAGGCACCTACAAATCAAACCTGTGCGGTTTAACAATGTATATACAAATAACATTAATGAAGAATTAGACAGGAGATATCGGGAGGGGAAAACATGCTGGGGCAAATACGAGATAAAGAACTACAACAGAATGATAACTGGAACAACCAATATATTATGAATCAACAGGAACACGAATACAGTAAAGGAAAAATGCACGACATCACCCTTCACGATTTTACTCTCAATCTCACCATAAAATCAATAGAAACGGCACGACATCACCCTTCGTCCATTAACTCGCATATCATGGCACGACATCATCCTTCGTCCATTAACACTCACAATATTGTACAGCATCACTCACAATATGGAACGGCATCACCCTTCGTGCATTAACACTCACAATATGGTACAGCATCACCCTTCGTGAATTAACACTCTCCCTTACCATAATACAATGAACAATTAATAACATGGAGATAGAATAACATGTACAAGCCTTACTTTAACATTTGGTTCAACAATATCAATCTTAACTTTGAAATAATTACTCAATTATCACCAGTAGATCCATAAACATGATAAGAACGATCAATTTGACAACACTAGTCCAAACACGTAGCAATTAGGCATAGGAAAGAAACAATATAAAAAAAAGGGAAAACAAGTAATTTGATGGCGCATATGTACTCGTCACCTCACATATACGCCGCTCACATGAATTTCACATAACAAATAGTCTGGGGTTCCTAATTCCCTCAACTCAAAGTTAGACACAATACTTACATTGCTCTGAAGGCCACTTAATTTTCAATCACAGCCTTTCCACTAGAATTCACCTCCAAACCACTAGTATCTATTAAAACATGACTCAATAATATCAAATATTGCTAAAGGAATCAATTATATTGCATAAATTAAATTTTTCGCATTTTTCTCCAAAAAGTCGAAAAATCGACCTCGGGCTCGCTTGGTCAAAACCCGAGGTTCGGACCAAAATTCATTTACTCATTCACCCCCGAGCCCAAATATGTAATTGGTTTTGGAATCCGACCTCAAATTGAGGTCTAAATCCCCAAATTTCCGAAATCCCTAGTTTCTACCCTAATCCCTAATTCTACCATGAAAACTCTAGATTTTAGGTTGATAATTCATAAAAATATAATGGGTAATAGAAAGAAAATGGTTTAAAATCCCTTACCAACACTTTGGGGAAGAAAATAAATCTTGAAAATTTCCTGTAGCCCGTTTGTTTTGTGAAATGTGGGCAAAAAATGGCTTAATCCCGTGTTGGATTCTGTTTTAAGTACTGGGCGATAGTGTGCATCGCGTTCGCGAGGCCACTGTCGCGTTCGCGAAGAGTATAGGCTTCCAAACCTTCGCGTAGGCTACCCCCCGGCCTTCGCATTCGTGACACATTGCTCGCATTCGCGATGAAGGAACGACCAACCCTCCCCCCAAGTCCCCAAGTGCTTCGCGTTCGGGATGAGCCGGTCGCATTCGCGAAGGGTAAATCCCCCATCACTTCGCGTTCGCGACTAGGCCTTCGCGTTCGTGAAGAAGATATTTTTAGCTGCCTAGTTTACTCTTCGCGTTCGTGAGAGTACCTTCGCGAACGCGAAGAAGGACATGCCAAAATACTAGATTTTCTAAGTCCAAAGCATCTCGTGGCCTATCCGAAACTCACCCGATTCCTCGGGGTTCCAAACCAAACATGCACACAAGTCTAAAAACATCATACAAACTTGCTCGCGCGATCAAATCGCCAAAATAACACCTAGAACTATGAATTTAGTACCAAAACGAATGAAATTCTCAAGAACACTTTAAAATTCCTATCTTTTTAACTAAACGTCTGATTCACGTCAAATCAACTCCGTTTCTCACCAAATTTTACAGACAAGTCTTAAATATTATAATGAACCTGTACCGGCTCCAAATTAAAAATACGGACCCGGTACTCACAATGCCAACATAAATAAATTCTTAGAAACAAATAAATTTTCAGACTTTTAATTTTTCTCAAAAATTCATAACTCGAGCTAGGGATCTCCGAATTCGATTCCGGGCATACGCCCAGATCCCATAATTTGATACGGACCCACCGAAACCGTCAAAATATAGATTCGGGCCCGTTTACCAAAAATATTGACCGAAGTCATCTAAAATCAATTTTTAAGGCATAAGTCCTTATTTTCATCAGCTTAAAACATGAAAGTTTTCTGAAAACACGCCAGGACTACGCACGCAAATTGAGGAGGATAAAATGAGATTTTTAAGGCTTAAGAAAGCAGATTGGTGTTCTAAACATAAGATGGCCTTTCAGATCATCACATAAATATTTATTAAACCATTAAGTGAGTAATATCAAGTGCGCCAAGTGGGAGAATGTAAAATATGGCCCACGTGTGGTTTATAAATATTTTGGTTTGATAAATATATTTTATTAAATTAATATTTGGATAAAATTAGGAGAAGTTAATTATGGCTATAACTCACCACTAACTCACTTTGATGGAAAGTGAGAATTAACCGATGGTCCCTCTCTCTACCTATTAAAATAAAAATAGCGTAATTTCATCATACTCTATTCTTAAAAGAACACAGAAACGGGAGAGAATTACTTATTTTTCAAGAACAGCAACATTGAAGAAGGCTTCCAGTCAATATCATTAAGAAAACATATCATGGATTCAGGTAAGTTTTCTTGATTGAAATTATTGTATATGTATTTTATGTGAAAATTATATAGTTTTTCGGTTCTAAATAATCAATAGGATTTTATATAGATTGTTTATTAATCACAATTGAGAACATGAAAAATCCTTACATTCCTATCAAACAACACAAGAAACTAATCAGTGTGAAAAGACTACTAGGCCAGAATCATTGGCTAGTTTGTCTCCTTTTGACCAAGTTCAGCTACCAACTGTTTTCATAAACCGAATTTATTACAACAAAATTGACATTTTAAAAAAAAAAAAACAAGAAGTCATCTAGTCTTTTTAAATTCTTATCTTACTGTTCTAATTATTGGAGTGTTAATTAAGTGAGACATTTAAAAAAAGGAATGGTTAAATAAATGATCTTATGATTAAGGTTATTAAATATAAGTATTTTTCTTTAGGCATGTGCAAGAACGTAATATAGAACAAAAGGAGTGCATTCTTTACCAAAAGAATAAGAAGGTAACATGAAAGGCGAATCTCCTAATTTTCGATCCCACTCAATTATTCCCTCCTTCCATAATTATTGTCTAATTTGGAAAATTCATAGTTTTAAACATAGAAGATTTGATGCAACCAATAATTGGTTTCCATTTATGTTCTATTAATCACCTGACAATTGAAACACTGCTTCTTCTTTCGTTGAGTATATTTACAGTACCTCCCTTCTGTTATTTTCAAGTCAGTGTTATTTCCTTTTTTACTTTGACAAGTGAATGTTGGTAGTATTTTCCTATTATAGCCAGCTAATTTTCGTCCATGTTGACTGCCTTGTGTTGCACGATTCACGGTTTATTTAAAGCTAATGGTCCATTGAAGAAGACACTGTGCAATCAAAACACTTGAAAAGGAGCTTGTAGAGAATGACCCCGTCAACCGAGTCAGCAATTTATATTAGGGGTTTAAAAAAAAAAAGACACAGGACTGTCACCCTTAAATTTTTGAACCTATGACCTAAAGCAATGGTTGGATCTCCTTTGTGACTACACTAGAACCTTCCATATGCCAAAGAGGATTCAAAAGTTTATATATATAAACAAAAAAAATCATTTTTGCTGAACTTGACTCTACCCTGGGGTAGTATTATAGTCGTAATATACTCCAGAAAATGGACAATCAAACAAAAGGAGCCATGAGAATTAGCCACGTTGTCAAATCTACATTTTCAATTCTCAGGAAAAAGTTTATATATTTGAGGGTGTGTTTGGTACGAAAAAAAATATTTTCTATGGAAAATGTTTTCCTAAAAAATGTTTTTCATGGAAAATATTTCCATGTAAAATGAGTGGCTTTATCACTTATTTTCTCTTGTTTGGTTGGTGAGTGAAAAACCTTTTCCGGAAAGTATTTTCTACATGAGCATTTATACAATATTCCCCAACGATCCGGATGTTACTGAGTACATGAGTATTTATACAATAATATGGTCCGAAATACTGAAACATCGTATAGGAAGGTAGAACAATATATGTAAATAAAACTAACAGATAAAGAAGGAGAGTCAAGGTCTGCGGACGCCAGAGCAGCTACCTCGAAAATCTTTAAACTGATAAAGCTCCGAAAATCAGCAAACCACCGTATCCGGAAGTACCTGGATCTGCGTACGAAGTGCAGGGTGTAGCGTGTGTACAACCAACTCAGTAAGTAACAAGTCTAACCTTTGAGCTGAAAACAGTGACGAGCCCAACAGGTACAATCCAAATATAGAAATAACAATATAAAAATATAGACATGCTTTCAAGTTCAACAGTTAAAACTCAAACAGGTAAAATATGCCAAGTGTAATTGAAATGAGGAATGATACATCTCGATATTTACATGTCTATTATGTATGCCAACTGTAATGCAATACAGTGAAGATATCATATGCATACTCTCAAAGTATCAAATTACTCAGTCCTCCCATTCACTCAATCCTCACAACGACTCATTCCTCACAGTCACTCAGTCCTCACAGCCACTCAATCCTCCCGATCGCTCGGCACTCGCACTTGGCAATCGCACTCAGTAGGTACTTGCGCTCACTGCTGATAAGTAAGACTTTGGAGAGGCGGATCCTGCCCAAGCGCTATAATAAGCCAATCATGGCATGAATCAATAAAGCATGTTGTAGCGTGCAACCCGATCCCATAAATATCCTCACAATCAGGCCCTCGACCTCACTCAGTCATCAATCTCTCCAGTCTTTCGGGCTCACAAGTATTATGATATTTAGCTCAAATAATGATGATATGATGCATCAATAAATGGCAACAGAGACTAAGATATGATATACAAATGATAGTTGTGGCTTAGTACATAATTGCAAATTAAGCAAGTAATTTAACAGCAACACGACCTCTACGAGTCCCAACAATACCAGCATATGGCCTAGGCATGATTTCTAACATGAATCACAGCTCAATTTCTTTAACACATGGTAAATACATGGAAAGTAACAAGTTATATGACTACACAGTTCCATAGAATCGACCGAGTCACAATTCTTACGGTGCACACCCACACGCCCGCCACCTAGCATGTGTGTCACCTCAATACCAATCACATAACACGTAATTCGGAGATTTATAACCTCAGAACCAAGTTTAGAAGTGTTACTTACCTCAAGGTGGACAAATCTGTACTCCAATAAGCCCCTGCCTTGCGAATCGACCTCCTAACGACTCGAATGTGGCCAAAAACAACTCGATACAATCAACACAAGCTAAAGGAATCAATTCCCTATGAAAAACTAAGTTCTTAAGCAAAATTCAAAAAGGTAACTCAAAAGGTCAACCCCAGACCTACGTCTCGAAATTCGATAAAATTTACACTATCCGAACACCCATTCAACCATGATTCCAACCATACTAAACTTACCAAATTGCAATACCAAATCGTCACTCAAATCCCCAAATTTCATTTCCGAATCTCTAGCCTAAAACTCCCAAAATTTCACCTCACAAATACATAAACTAGGTGGGAAATTCAATGGGTAATCAACATTATTGCATAAAAATGATCAAGAGTGACTTACCTCAAGAAACCCCTTGAAATCCCTCTCAAAAATCACCTTAATTTGAGTTTGCAAAGTCCAAAAATGATAAAACCTCGGAACCCTACGTTTATATTCTGCCCAGTGCTTTTCGCACTTGCGACCAACTTAACTGCATCTGCGGTGTCGTAGAAGAAAAAAATCCTCTGCTTCTATAGTTCTCCTAGTGACCTCCCGCGCTCGCACTTGCGAACCAGGTTCCGCATCTGCAGAGCCGTACCAGTGACGCCCTCTCCGCTTCTGCAGAGTTTGCAGCTACACGCCTTTCTTCACATCTGCGCTCTCGCATGTGCGGAAATACCCTCGCACATGCACAACTCCCCCAACTCACCCAAATCTTCTTCTGCGATACCATCCATGCACCCGCGGCCTTGACCTCTGACCATGACCTTCGTAGGTGCGATCACACCAGTCCAGGTCTACCCACCATGCCTTAAGTTCCAAATTCGATCTGTTAACCATCCGAAACAAACTCGAGGCCCCCGGGACCTCAACCAAATATACCAATAAGTCCAAAAACATGATACGTACTTAGTCGAGGCCTCAAATTACGTCAAACAACATCAAAAACACGAATCACATCCCAATTCAAGCCTAACGAAAAGTAGGAAATTCCAACTTCTACAATCGATACCGAAACATATCAAATCAATTCCAATTGACCTCTAATTTTGCACACAAGTCATAAATGACACAATTGACCTATTCCAACTTCCAAAACAAATATTTGAGTCCGGTAACCACAAAGTCAACTCTCTGTCAAACCTCTCAACCCTCCAAACTTCTAATTTTCCAACTTTAGCCATTTTAAGCAAAAATCACCCTACGGATCTATCGGAACCATCAAAACTCTATTCTGAAGTCGTATACACATAATTCAACATCAGGTAAGCTCTTTCAACTTAAGCTTCCAACTTTGGAACTAAGTGTCCCAATTCATTCCGAAACATCTACGGAACCAAACCAACTACCACGACAAGTCACACAACAAATAACTGAGCATAGAATGAGCAGTAAATAGGGGAACAGGGCTACAACACTCAAAACAATCGGCTGGGTCGTTACATCCTCCCACTCTTAAACAAACATTCACCCTTGAACGGGTCTAGAAACATACTTGGAGTCTCAAATAGGTGTGGATATCTATTTCATATCTCCCGCTCGGTCTCCCAAGTAGCCTCCTCGACTAGCTGACCTCTCCACTGCACCTTCACTGAAGCTATATTCTTTGACCTCAACTTTCAAACCTGCCGATCCAAAATGGCCACCGGCTCCACATCATAAGTCAAATCATCATCCAGCTGAACTGTGATGAAGTCCAAAACATGAGATGGATCGCCGACATACTTCCGAAGCATGGATACATGAAACACTGGATGGACACTCGACAGACTAGCCAGCAAGGCAAGATTGTAAGCCACCTCCCCAATCCTCTCAAGCACCTCAAACGGGCCAATATACTGAGGGCTCAACTTGCCCTTCTTCCCAAACCTCATAACACCCTTCATTGGTGAAACGCTGAGTAGTACCTTCTCTCCCACCATGTAAGCAACATCGCGAACCTTCCGATTGGCGTAACTCTTCTGTCTAGACTGCGTCGTGCGAAGCTGATCCTGAATCAATTTAACCTTGTCCAAAGTATCCTGAACTAAGTCAGTACCCAACAGCCTAGCCTCACCCAGCTCAAACCATCCCACCGGAGACCGACACCGTCCCCCATACAAAGACTCATAAGGAGACATCTGAATTCTCGATTGGTAGCTGTTATTGTAGGCAAACTCTTCAAGCAGTAGAAATTGATCCCAAGAACCCCTGAAATCTATGATAGAAGCACGTATCATATCCTCAAATATCTGAATAGTGCGCTCGCTGAGTGCCTACCTCTCGCTGGACTGCTCTCCAATATTGCGATGTAAACTGCGTGCACCGATCTGAAATTATGGACACCGGCACAATGTAAAGGATAACAATCTCGCGGATGTAGATCTCAGCCAACCGCTCCGAAGAATAAGTAGTCCCAACCGGAATGAAATGTGCAAAATTGGTCAACCGATCCACAATCACCCAAATAACATCAAACTTCCTCAAAGTCCGTGAGAGCCCAACTACAAAATCCATGATGATACGCTCCCATTTTCACTCCAGAATCTCAAGCCTCTGAAGCAATCCGCCCGGCTTCTGATGCTCATACTTCATCTGCTGACAATATAGGGACCGAGCTACAAACCCCACTATATCCTTCTTCATCCTCCTCCACCAATAGTGCTGCGTCAAGTTGTGATACATCTTTGCGGCACCCGGATGAATGAAATACCGCGAACTGTGGGCCTCCTCAAGAATCAACTCACGCAGCTCATCTACATTGGGTACACAAATCCCACCCTACATCCTCAACACCCTGTTATCCCCAGTAGTAACATCCTGCATCACTCTGCTGAACTGTGTCCTTAAAGACAAGCAAATAGGGATCATCATATTGACGCTCTCTGATGTGATCATATAAGGAAAACCAAGAAATCACACAAGCTAGAACCCGACTAGGCTCCGACATCTAATATCACAAACTGGTTGGCCAAGGCCTGAACATCTGATGCAAGTGGTCTCTCACCAACAGGAATAAATGCAAGGCTACCCATACTCACCGCCTTTCTACTCAAGGCATCAGCCACCACATTGGCCTTCCCGGGATGATAAAGAGTGGTAATATCATATTCCTTTAGCAACTCCAACCATCTCCGCTGCCTCAAATTTAGATTCTTTTATTTGAACAAATGCTGGAGACTCTGATGATCCGTAAATACCTGACAAGACACACCGTAGAGATAATATCTCCAAATCTTCAATGCATGAACGATGGCTGCCAACTCCAAATCATGAACATAGTAGTTCTTCTTATGAGGCTTCAATTGGCGCGAAACATAAGCAATAACTCTACCCTCCTGCATCAAGACATACCCAATACCAATCCAAGAAACATCACAATACAATATATAAAAGCTTGACACTGAAGGCAAAACTAGAATTGGAGTTGTGGTCAAGGAAGTCTTGAGCTTCTGAAAGCTCTCCATACACTCATCCGACCACCTGAACGGAGCACCCTTCTGGGTCAACCTGGTCAAAGGTGTTGCAATAGACGAGAAACCCTCCACAAAGCGACGGTAATATCCGGCCAAGCCGAGATAACTCTAAAATCTCAGTAGATGAAGACGGTCTGGGCCAACTCTGAACCGCCTCTATCTTCTTTGGGTCCACCTTAATCCTCTCACTGCACACCACGTGCCTCAAGAACACCACCAAACTAAGCTAAAACTCACACTTGGAGAACTTGGCATAAAGCTTCTTCTCCCTCAACCTTTGTAGTACAATCCTCAAAAGTTGTTCATGCTCCTTCTGGCACCGTGAGTACACCAGGATATCATCAATGAATACTATGACAAACGAATCAAGGTAGGGCTGGAATACACTTTCATTAGATGCATAAACGTCATTGGGGCATTGGTCAGCCCGAAAGTCATCGCGAGGAACTTGCAGTGACCATAATGGGTCTTGAATGCCGTCTTCAGAATATCCGAGACCTGAATATTCAACTGGTGATACCCAGACCTCAAATCAATCTTAGCGAACACTCTCGCTCCCTGAAGCTGGTCAAATAGATCATCAATGCGCGGAAAAGGATACTTGTTCTTGTTTGTAACTTTGTTCAACTGCGTATAGTCGATGCACATCCGTATAGTACCATCCTTCTTCTTTACAAACAAAACTGGTGCACCCCAAGACGACAAACTAGGCCTAATAAACCCTTTATCAAAAAGCTCCTGAAGCTGCTCTTTCAATTCCTTCAACTCTGATGGAGTCATACGATGCAGAGAGATAGAAATGGGTCGATTGCCCCGCACCAAGTCAATACCAAAGTCAATATCCCTGTCGGGCGGAATGCCCGACATGTCTGCAGGAAACACATCAAGTAAGTCTCGTACCACCGGAATAGAATCAATAGTAGGAGTATCAGCACCAACATCTCTCACAAAGGACAAATATGACAGACACCCCTTCCCAACAATCCATTTGGCCTTCAGATAAGAAATCACCTTGCTGGGAACATAATCTAGAGAACCTCTCCACTCGATCATTGGCAACCTCGGCATCGCCAACGTCACGGTCTTAGCGTGATAATTCAGAATAGCATGACATGTAGACAACCAATACATACCCAAAATCACGTCACAATCAACCATACTAAGTAATAAGAGATCAACTCTAGTTTTCAATCCTCCAATGGTCACCACACTCGACCGATACATACGGTCTAGAATAATAGTATCGCCCACTGACGTAGATACATGAACAGATGAAACTAAGGACTCACGGGGCATATCCAAATAACGAGTAAAATAGGATGATACATAGGAATAAGTAGAACCACCCCGATCTAACTGGTTGGGTGGTGAAGTAATGGTGCGGAAGTCGCCGCCTGACCCATCTGCTGAACTGGACCTCCGAAGCGAGGAGGAAACATTCTCCACACATGCTCAAACTCCCCGCACTCGAAGCAACTCCCCGCTAGTGGTGGGGATTGAATTGAGCCGCGAGGACCAGAATAACTACTGGAAGGACCTGGCACAGATGAACCCTGAACCGATGGAGCACGTAATGAACTCTAAGCTGGGAGAGCACTAAGAGATTACTGACTCGGACGAGCACTGTATAACCATGGGTAGATGATACACCCCGATGAACCTGACGAGCCATCTGAGCGGGCCTAAAAGAATGACCCCTGCGTTGGTACGACTTCCCCCAGAAGGAACACCACTGAAACTACCCGAACCACGAGGCCTCTTGGCCTCCCTCTCCTCATGCTCCTAACTGTGGACCAACTCTAGCCTCCGAGCAATATCAACCACCTCGTCGAACCTAGCACCTGATGCATTCTTCCGAGTCATAACAAAACACAACAGATAGTTGAGGCCATCAATGAACCTCCTAATCCTCTCCCTCTCTGTGGGAACTAACCAAATAGCCTGACGAGCCAAATCTAAAAATCTCATCACATACTGGGTCACAGACATACCCTCCTAACGTAGTTGCTCAAACTTCCAATGCAACTCCTCTCTGCGGGTTAGTGGCACAAACTTCTCCAAGAAGACAACGAAGAACTCGTGCCATGAAAGTGGTGCAGCATCAGCTGGCCTGCTCCGCTCATAGGCCTCCCACTATATAAAGGCTTCCCTCGTCAGCTAAAACGTAGTAAATGAGACTCCACTAGTCTTCGAAATATCCACCGTGCCAAGAATCCGCTGGCACCTATCCAAGAAGTCCTGGCATCCTCAGACTCAACCCCACTGAATGTTGGAGGCTTGAGCCTCCCAAACCTCTCTAGTTCCTTCTGCTCCTCATCACTCATAATAGGACCCACCTGGGCCTGAGCAACCACAACCGGTTGTGCTGGTAGTACCCCCTAGTGTCTTATGTCCCTACACTGTTATGGAATACGGGCGACGGGAGTCTGAGCACCTCTCCCGGCCTGAGAAGTGGCTGCTACGGCCGGAAATAAAACCGCCTAAGCAAGGCTAGTGCAAATAGTTAATATCTGGGCTAGAGCCTCTTGAAGGCCTGGAATCACAATGGGCACAGTTGGTGCCTGAGCTGGCCCCACTGGCTCAACCATATCTGGAATTTTCTCCTGAGTTGGAGAACCGGTAGGTCTACAGGTGCTGCTCTAGCTGCTGTATGAGATGCACCTCGGCCCCTACCATGGCCTCGTCCCCTACCGTGGCCTCGTCCCCTACCGTGGCCTCGGCCTCTCGCGGCCTTAGTTGGTGGTACCGGTGGCCGTCTACCCTATCCGGTAACATGTACCTTCACTATCTGTGAGAGAATAGAATAACAAAAGTTTAGTTTTCAGATTCAATAAATTCGCACGACAAGAACAAAAGGATGTGAAGTTTTCCTAAAGGTTCGGTAGCCTCTCGAAGATAAGTACAGACGTCTATGTACCGATCTGCAAGACTATACTAAACTTACTCGTGAGACCTATGTAACATAGGTTCTGATACCAAGTTATTACGACCCAAATCTCACAAGTCGTGATGACGCTTATCGCAATACTATGCAAGCCGACAACCAGAACAAACCACGCATACTTTAAGGCGGAAAACATAATAAAATAAGCTTAAGAGTAACATCTCATAAATACTGATACGAAAACTACCGCGACTCAATACAATATTTCCCAAAGATCCGGGTGTCACTAAGCACATGAGCATCTATACAATAATATGGTACGAAAGACTGAAACATTGTATAGGAAGGTAGAACAATATATGTAAATAAAACTAAAAGACAAAGGAGGAGAGTCAAGCTCTGCGGACGCCAGAGCAGCTACATCGAAAATCTCTAAACTGATAAAGCTCCAAAAATCAACAACCACTGTATCTGAAAATATCTAGATCTACGCACGATGTGCAGGGTGTGGCATGAGTACAACCAACCCAGTAAGTAACAAGTCTAACCTTTGAGTTGAAAGCAGTGACGAACCCAATAGGTACAGTTCAAATATAGAAATAAAAGTACAAAAATATATACATGCTTTCAAGTTCAACAGTTAAAGCTCAAATAGGTAAAATATGTCAAGTGTAACTGAAATGAGGAATGATACGTCTAGATATTTACATGTCAATTATGTATGCCAACTGTAATGCAAAACAGTGATGAAATCATATGGATACTCTCAGAGTATCAAATCACTCAGTCCTCCCATTCACTCAATCCTCACAGTCAGTTATTCCTCACAATCACTTAGTCCTCATAGCCACTCAATCCTACCAATCGCTCGGCACTCACACTCAACACTCGCACTCACACTTAGTAGGTCATGCACTCACTGCTGATAAGTCAGACTCCGGAGGGGCGGATACAGCCTAAGCACTATAATAAGCCAATCATGGCATGAATTAATAAAGCATGTTGCGGCGTGTAACCCGATCCCATAAATATCCTCACAATTAGGCCCTCGACCTCACTTAGTCACCAATCTCTCCAGTCTCTCGGGCTCACAAGTCTTATGATATTCAGCCCAAACAATGATGATTTGATGAATCAATAAATGGCAACAGAGGCTGAGATATAATATGCAAATGATAGCTGTGACTAAGTACATGATTGCAAATTAATCAAGTAATTTAACAGCAACACGACCTCTACGGGTCCCAACAATACCAACATATGGCCTAGGCATAATTTCTAACACGAATCACATCTCAATTTCTTTAACACATGGAAAATACGTAGAAAGTAACAAGTTATATGACTACACAGTTTTACAGAGTCGACCGAGTCACAATTCTTACGGTGCACGCCTACACGCCTGTCACCTAGCATGTGCGTCACCTCAATACCAATCACATAATACCTAATTCGGAGATTTATACCCTCAAAACCAAGTTTAGAAGTGTTACTTACCTCAAGCCGTAAAAATTTCTACTCCAATAATCTCTTGCCTTGTGAATCGGCCTCGCAATGACTCGAATCTGGCTACAAATAACTCGATACAATCAACACAAGCTCTAGGAATCAATTCAATATGAAAAAGCTAAGTTCTTAAGCAAAAGTCAGAAAGACAAACCCGGGCTCACATACCGAAAGCTTATAAAAGTTTTAAAATACGAACACCCATTCAACCATGAGTCCAACCATACCAAATTTATCAAATTCCGATACAAAACCGTCACTCAAATCCCCAAATTTTATTTTCTAATCCCTAGCCTAAAACTCCCAAACTTTCACCTCAAAAATACATAAACTAGCTAAAATATTCAATGGGAAATCAATATTATTGCATAAAAATGATCAAGAGTGACTTACCTCAAGAAACCCCTCGAAATCCCTCTCACAAATCGCCTTAATTCGAGTTTGCAAAGTCCAAAAATGATAAAACCTCGGAACCCTATGTTTATATTCTGCCCAGTTCTTTTCGCACCTGGGACCAACTTGACCGCATATGTGGTGTCGCAAAGCGACAAATCCTTCGCTTCTGCGATTCTCCTGGCGACCTCCTGTGCTCACACCTGCAGACAAGGTTCCGCATCTGCAGAGCCGCACCAACGACCAACATTTTCACGACTTTATTTTTCTTGAAGAATTTAATTATTCTTCTAAAAATTCACACAAACCCAAAGGAACTAATGTATTGCTTTACATTTTTACGCAAAAGTAACGTTAAAATTTGTGCTCCATAACTAAAAAGAAAATACTCTATTTTAGTTGAAAAAAAAAGTACTCTCTCTACAACATGAAAATAAAGTACTCATTTTATTGAAAGAAAAGAAATACTTTTTCTACACCATGAAAAGAAAATATTCATTTTGTTGAATTGAAAAAAAAAAAAATTCTACATCATGAAAAGAATATTTTTTTGTTGAAATGAAAGAAAAACTTTTTCTATGAAAATAAGTACTTTTTTTGGTTGAAATGAAAAAAATACTTTTTTATATCATGTAAAAACAATACCCATTTGTTGAATTACAAAAAAGAAATCTATCTATAACATTAAAAAAAAGTACTATTAATAATATTTTTATTTGGGATGGGGGTGGGGGTGAGAGGATGGGTGGGTAGGCGGAGGTGGGGCGGGGGTTAGGTTGGGGGTTGTGTAGGTGGGTGTGGGTTGGTGGGGATAGGGAATAGGGTGAGTAAAGTTGAAAAGTAGTTTTGGAAAATATTTTTTCTTCTCTTGATAGGGAAAATATTTTTCTTCAATTGAATGAAAATAAGTTCATGAGAAAAATATTTTTCAAAATATTTAAACCAACCAAACATGCAAAAATTAAAAAATATTTTTCAAAAAATATTTTCCTTCGTACCAAACACACCCTCAGTCTTTCCATACTTGTCCTACATTTCCAGGCCGGTTTACAAAGTAACATATAAGAAAATGAGAAGAGCATTCTGTTAGAGCTGAATCAACTATGGGGAAATCAGTTAGGATTCGAGTCGTTGAATTCCTATACTTCATACTGCAATTGGTTTGTGTAGAATGCAGAAAACGTTCTGACAAGCATCCATCTCGGAGAGAAACAACTTACTGGAATAATTCCACCAATTATACGTGGACTCAAAAGCCTAGAAGCTATGTTGCTCGGACTCTTCAAAAGTTATGCCCCACCCGTGTCGGATCCTTCAAAAATGCACTAAATTTGAAGGATCCGACACGCACCCAACAACATTTTTGAAGAGTCCGGATAACATAGCCTAGAAGTGATAACAAATATTCTGGGGACCGGGTTTACCCACTATAGCTGGAATTTTAAGATTAAGAACATTAGGTCTTTCGTTGAATTATTAGGTGAGTACATGGAAAATCAAAGCTTAGACAAGTGGCTTTATCACAAGAGATCAATAAGTGAAAAAGCTATTACTGCTTCAGCACATTCTGTCTTGGAATGGAATACTAGACTGCAAAATTGCAGTTGGAGCTCTATGTTACATGCATCACGAGTGCTCCCCACCAATCATTCATCGCGACATTAAGTGTAGCAATATCCTTTTAGACCATGAATTGAATGCCAAAATTGCAGATTTTGGACTGGCTAAGGTTTTGGCTAAGTGGGGAGAGACGGAGACTGCTTCTGCTATCGCTGGCACGTTTTGTAACCTTGCACCAGGTATATCTCATTATTAGAATACGAGTTATGTTTCTTATTCTTGAAATTTAAGAGTGCGCATATACGTCAAAACTGAATATCAAGAGTGATGTCTACAGCTTTGGTGTGGTATTAGTGAAGGAAGTTTTGCAAATTCTATTACTAAGTGGGCATTTGGACGTAAGAATTGTAAAATTCCAAAAAAGAGAAAAACAATTTCAAGTGAAAATGGTATTTGTAAATTAGAGTTGTGTTCGGACATGAATATAATTTTGGGTTGTTTTTGAATTTTTGTGAGTGATCTGAGTGAACATTTTGAAAAACAGCTTTTTGGAGTTTTTCAAATTCTTGAAAAATTCTAAAATTCATCTTCAAGAGAAAATTAGAAATTTTATGGCCAAACACTAATTTCAAAAAAAAATAAAACTTTTTCAAAAAATGTGAAAAATTTACTAGAATAATTTACTAACTAATTTACAAGAATTCAACTATTTTTTTCTAACATTCAAATAATGAAAATATACCAAAAATATATAACTAACCTTGTTATCGGAGAACACTGCTGCTGGAAGGGAGAGGAAGAGAAGACCCTAAGCTCTCTCGCTCAACCCGAAGCTTCGCCGCCGGAAGAAAAAAGAAGTTAAGATTCCGCCGTCATCGTTGGAGATAGAAAAAGAGGAAAGGATGAGAGGGAAAAATACCGTGAAGAGGGGAGGTGGTGAAAGTGTTCCGCCATGGAGACAGGAAGGAGGTGGGAGTGTTTCGCCGTGGAGAGGGGAAGAGGTGGGAAAAGAGAAATATAAGAAAGAGAGGAAGAGAAAATGGGTTAAAACAAGCTTTCGACCGTTTCGGTCGATAACTTAAAAAAATAAAATTAGATTTTAAACAAATTGGACCGTTTCAGCAATTCATAGAACAAAAGGTATTTGAGATTAAATTCATTCAGATCTTTGCGGTCTTTCACGTACCCCATCAAAAGGTAGTGCCAGGTATATGTTAATTTTCATAGATGATTATTCAAGGAAGATTTGGGTTTATTTTCTGAAAATAAAAGTGATGTTTTCTTAACTTTCAAAGAATGAAAAGTTTTGATTGAGAAGCAAACATGAAAACGGGTTAAGCGGCTTAAAACAAATAATGGCTTGGAATTTTGTAATGATGAATTTAAAGAATTTTGCAAGAATGAAGGAATTGCTCGACTTCGTACTGTGAGAATGACACCTCAACAAAATGGTGTGGAAGAAAGGATGAATATAACTCTTTAGAAAAGGGCTCGCTGCATGATTTCAAATGTTGGGTTGACAAACGCCTTTTGGGCAGAAGCTATCTCTATAGCTTGTTATATTGTCAATCGTGCTCCTTCTGCACCCTTTAACTTTAAGACTCCAGAGGAAATGTGGTCAGGTACTCTTGTTAATTATTCTGATTTAAAGATATTTGATTTTCCTGCATACATGTAGGTAAATAATGGAAAATTAGAGCCAAGGGCTAAAAAGTACATTTTTCTAAAAAAATGCATCGGGGTTGAAAGGACATCGACTATGGTATCCTGATCTCACGACACCAAAAATTATAATTTGTAGAGATGTAACCTTTGATGAATCATCTATGTTACATTCTAGAAAAAGTCTTCTAGTTCTTGTAATACAGATAAAGGAAAGAGTACACAGAAGTAGGTGGAGGTTAAGATTGGCATTCCTTCTGAGCCAAGCTCATCAACTTTGGAGAAAAATATAGTTGAAACTCCTTAAGTTGAGTTAGAAGCTGAAATTTCTAAAGTTGAGTCTCCTCAAATTGAACTAGAAGAAGAGGAGTATTCTACAGCCAATCATAGACCAAGAAGAGAAAGTAAAGAACCATAAAGGTTTGGAGATTATGTTGCATTTGCTTTTTCAGTTGCACAGGAAATTGAAGAACCATCAAAATATTCAAAAGCAGTTTCTGATGCTGACTCAGCCAAGTGGCTGATTGCAATGAATGAAATAATTGAGTCTCTCCACAAGAATGGTACTTGGTATCTTGTGAAGCCCCGATCAGGAAAAAGAGTTATTGGTTGCAAATGGGTATTCAAAAAAAAGATGGCATTCCAGGGGTTGAAGATGCGAGGTATAAGGCACGATTAATTGCAAAGGGCTATAGTTAGGTACAAAGAGTTAATTTTAATGATATTTTCTCACCTGATGTTAAACATAGCTCGATTCTTGTCTTGTTTGCCTTAGTTGTCATATATGATTTGGAAGTAGAACAACTTGATGTTAAGACAACTTTCTTACATGGCGAACTTGAGGAACAAATATACATGCATCAACCCGAAGGATTTGAAACAGAAGGAAAATAAGATCACGTTTGATTGTTGAAAAAATCCTTGTACGGACTAAAGCAGTCTCCAAGACAATGGTATAAAAGGTCTGATTAATTTATGTTGGGTCATGGTTATTCTAGTAGCATGTATGATAGTTGTGTTTACTTCCGGAAGTTAAATGATGGTTCATTTGTGTATCTATTATTATATGTTGATGACATGCTCATTGCTCCTAAGTATTTGACAAAAATTCACAATTTGAAAAGTTAGCTAAAAAGTGAATTTGAGATGAAAGATTTGGGAGCAGATAAGAAAATCGTTGGTATGTAGATCAAAAGAGATCGAGGAGCCAACAGGCTATTCCTGACCCAGAAGAAGTACTTGGAGAAAGTATTTGAGAGGTTTGGAAATTAACACCCACCATGTCCGGAAATACCTGGATCTGCACACGAAGTGCAGGGTGTAGCGTGAGTACAACCAACTCAGTAAGTAACAATACTAAATAAAGAACGCAAAGTAGTGACGAGCTTCACAGCTAAAGTTCAATTTCAAACAATTCAATATAGTAAGGTAGGCATGCTTTCAAGTTCGGCAATTAAAGCCAAAACAGTAATTCATGTCAAGTTCAACTGAAACAGAAGATAATATCTCTCAGAAATTTCAAGACAGTGACATATGACAGCTGAAGTTCAACAATAACGAAGTCAATGCATCCTCTCAGAGCAACAGTCACTCAGTCCTCCCATTCACTCCAACCTCACAATCACTCTTTCCTTACAGTCACTCATTCCTCTCAATAACTCAGCACCCACACTCATTAGGTACCTGCACTCACTGGGGGTGTGTACAGACTCCGAAGGGGCTCCTTCAGCCCAAGTGCTATAACAAGCCAATCATGGCATATATCAGTGAAATATGATGCAGCGTGCAGCCCGATCCCATAAATATCCTTACAGTAAGGCTCTCGACCTCACTTAGTCATCAACCTTTCCAGTCTCTCGGGCTCTCAGAAATTGGATAGCTTTATTTCTCAAGCATGCATGGATTCCATAAAATGACCCGACCGGTCGTTTTGATTTCTAGATCTCTATTCCCCTATTTGAGACTTTCTGTATTTGCTTTTATTTTTTTTGACTTGTGGGGATGGTTGGTTTAGTTTTGGAACGGTTCAGGTTGAATTCGAAAAACTTAGGACTCATTTGGTATGAGGGATAAGAAATAATTAATTCCGGGACTAAATTTAACAAGAGTTTATCCCATGTTTGATTGGTAGAAAATTACGGTATAATTAATCTCGGGATTAGTTATCCCGACCGAGATTGTAGTATTTTCTTATCCCCATAAAAATGTGAAATAACTAAGTCCGAGTTAACTAATCTCGGGATAATTAATCATGGGATAACTTCTTTCTAACCAAACGACCCCTTAGTTCCTTAATAATGGCCTAAGGTGGCCAAGTTTAACTTGAGTCAACATTTTGACTAAAAGATCTCAGAACCGGAATTTGATGGTTAAATAGGTTTGTATGATGATTTTGAACTTGGGCGTGTGTTCGAATCGAGTTTCGAGGTAATCCGGGAGCGTTTCAGCGCTTAATGTTGGAAGTTGGCGCCTTGAGGGTTTTAAAGCTTCTTAAATTTTATTTAAAGTAGACTTTGATGTTATCGATGTTCGTTTGGTATTCCGACCCTGGGACTAGGTTCGTATGGTGATTTGTGACTTGTGCGTAAGTTTTGGCGTCATTCCGAGTTGTCTAAGTATGATTCGTCGCGTTCGGAGCTAGTTGAAGAAGTTTGAAGTTCATAAGTTGATTAATTTGGTTTTAGGGTGCGACTTTCAGTTCCGATGTTGTTTTATGTGTTTTGAGGCTTTGAGCAGGTCCGTATTATATTTATGAACTTGTTGGTACAGTTAGACGAGGTACCGTGTGGCTCGGGTGAGTTTCGGACCACCCGGAGCTAAGTTCAAAATTTCTGAAATTTGTTGTTCCGGTTTCCTTCTTCGCGAACACGGAGAAGACTTCACGTTCATGATGAAGGAATTTGGATGAAGGGTTTTTGTTATACAGGGTCACAAAAATAGGGTTGTGATCGCTAAGTTGTGGGTCACTGGCCTCCGTATTCGCGTTGAAAGGCCTGGGTTTGGGGGCTCAGCAAGTGGATGCCCTTTGCGTTCGCAAAAGGCAGGCTGCTTTCGCGATGATTGGAGGGGACTGGTATTCGTGAGAAGCTTCTCGCGATCGCGAAGAGGCTTTTCAGGGGCTTTGGCAGTTTTCCCTCCGCAATGGCGTGGGCATTTTTGCAATCACGAAGAAGGATCGTTGGGTAGTGACATAAGTTAAAAACGAGACTTAGGCTCATTTTCTTCATTTCTCTCAACTCTTGGCCTATTTTAGAGTTCCTTGGAGAGGATTTTTCACCTAGCATCTTGAGGTAGGTAATTTTTACATAATGTGAGTTTAATACACAGATTATGATGTAAATTGTGAAAATTTTAGGATTATGTTGAAAAACCTAGTGTTTGGTAAAAATGAGATTAGACCATGAAAATAATTATGAAATTGAGTAGAAATTATATATTTGAATTCGTAAGGTCATGGATAATATTTATTAACGAACATTCCGGAATTCAGGCATGTGGGCCCGGGGATAACTTTTAGAAATTTTTTAAATTGGGTTGGGTAATTACTCTAATAATTGACTTGTGAACTTTTTAGCATATATTGATTAGTTTGTACGATCTTTAGCTAGTTTCGCATTGCTCGACACCGATTTGAGGCTATTAGTGTGATTTGTGGACCGGAAAGAGGACTTGAAAACGAGGTAAGTCTCTTGCCTAAACTTATAAGAGGGAATTATACCCGTAAGTGTTTTAAATTGTTATTTGCTAATAATTGTGGGTGCTACGTACGCACGAAGTGACGAGAATCCGTACATAGCCAAAATTATGCTTATGCCCGGATAGACTTAGGACTTTATCATACAATACTTGTATTATTTGAACCCAACTTGTTAGTTTAATTACTTAAATTTATAATTGAAATTGGATATGGTCTTTTATGATACCAAGCTTCATTATCTTGAGTTTTGGCAGAATATTTGATTGTTGGTGGAAATTTTGCCTTCCTTGAGTACTATTTCTGTGTTGTAGTAATTGACCGTAGTTTGTAGAGTTTCTCTATTCCTATGGATCAGACTGAACGCCTTGGCAATATATTTAGATGCATCTATGGTTCGCACTGGTCGGCCCTTGCAGTCTACAAAATTATTATGGATGGGGATGTATGACCTCGACATAATTCGTGTGTGATATTGCTATGATTCCGATTGTACTTGGTATTTCCTTTATGACTTGAGATTTGATAATTACTTTATGACTCTTATTTGTTAAAAATTGGCATGTGATAATTGGAGATTTTAAATTGACATTCTGTTAAGGGGTCATTATTTATTGTTTATAATTGTTGCACTTTATTTATTGGCCTCTAGTAGTGTCGATGTCGATCCCTCGTCACTACATCCTCGAAGTTAGACTAGATACTTACTAGGTATACGTTGTTTACGTACTCATGTTACGCTTCTGCACAAATCGTGCACGTACTAAGGCAGGTACATCTGGTATCCGATCAGCTGCGCATCCACAATACCTAGAGACTTAGCAGTGAGATGCTCCTCCATGCTCTGATCGCAGCACCCGAATTCTCCTTCCCATTGCACTTTATTTTATATTTCTATCTATTTTATATCAAATAGTAGTTGTAGTGGTTTGTATATTATACTAGATTGCCCATGCACTTGTGACACCGAATTTTGGGAATTTCTAGTAGATGCTTATGATTTTTTTTGTCTATTAATATCACTATTTCACTCTCACGTTTTATTTTATGCTTTATATCACCATGACTATTTATTCTTGATATCTTCATTATATAAAATTCATTACTTTAAAAATAGTAAAATGAACAATTAAATAGATAATTCACTGTTGGCTTGCCTAACGGTGGCGTTGGGCGCCATTAAGGCCTGTAGTGGAAATTGGGACGTGACATTCTATTATTTGGCTTATGAATGAACTTAACTCGAGTAAAATTGACCTATCCAAAGATTTCTATACAACAAAGAAATTAGTTTCAAAGTTGGATATTTCATAGATGAGAGGGGATTGATTGTTGCGAGAACGATTGCATGTTATTCTATAAGGAGGATGTAGCTTTAGAGAATTAAAAATTTTGTAACCTGTCTCATTACAAAAAAATTAAAAAAAATTGTAACGAGAGTCTAGAAACTTGAATTACAATCATTCTCTAGTCATCCAACCGCATTATTCACTGCTGGTACTTCTACTTCACAAAACGAAATTAAAGCTATGCGAAAACAAATTAATGATTTGACGCAATAATAGAGTACATGCGAGGCTATGATGTGGAGATTCATGAAAAAGCAAGGCAAAAATGTTACAGTAGAGGAGTTTGACAATGACGAAGAAACTAAACCTAACGACAAGGAATAGTATTTTGGTTGTGTTTAGACGTGGTTGTAATATATAGACATGCCTTTGAAGTTATGATGCGTTTACACTTATTTGAAGGTTATGAATACAGTTTGATTGAACTGTTTTAGGCTTTATACGATTTAGTTGAGATTTATAAACGTAAATGTGATAAATTATGAAGTGTTTACACTTCTTTGGAAGGTTTTTATTGCTTAGGCTAGTACGATATTTGGTGTTTTGGGTTCAATTGGTTGAGCGATTGTGAATTAGGTCTTTTGGTTAATTGTTTGGCTGGCTGTTTTATTTGGCAGGTGGTGTAGCTGAAAATATAGTAGAATTCTATTGAAATAAAAACATTCCCAAAAATTTCGACCTCATAGGTTAGAAATTTATATAAAAGAATTATTTAACTTAAATTACCTACTGATTCCGTAAGAAAATATAATTTACAAAGAATATATTTTAAAATGTGCGACCGAATCGGTCAGAATATTAATTCTTTTTAGTTGTCCGACCGAATCAGTTGAAGTATTTAGTTATTTAATTATATCATATTTTAAATTAACGACAATTTCAGTTGGAAAACTTATTACCATTTCAGTCGGAAACTCGAAAAACATGGTCATTCATTTTTTTTCCCTCTAATTTTTGACTGTTTTGGTTGGAACCTTCCGACCAATTCGTTTGCAATTTATAATGACCCGATTAGTCATTTTATGTATTTAAGACCTTTTCTCCTTTAAAAACGTTTTGTGTATGTATTTGTGGTTATGTGACTTTAGGGAATGGTTGGTTTGGTTCCGGAAGGTTTGGATTGATTTAGAACGCTTGGCTCTTAGTTTGGAAGCTTAAGTTAGAAATGTTGTCTGAGGTTTAACTTTTGTAGAAATGAACTTGTAACGGTGTCTTGATGGTTCTTGTAGGTTTGTATGCTGATTTGAGACATAGGCATATGCTCGAAATTTGATTCGGAGGTTCCCTGGTTGATTTGACTTGTTTTGCCAAAAGTTGGCAATTTGAAGGTTTTAATTTTTTTTAAAAGTTTGACCATGGTTTGACTTTATGGCTATCTGGTTCTGATTTTAGTTTCGGGACTTGGAATAAGTCTGTTTCGTCATTTATGACTTGTGTGTAAATTTTTCTGTCATTCTGGGTTGCTTTGATAGAAATCGAACGTTTGGCTGTGTTTTTAGAAGTTCTTGAGTTTCACGTGCTTTGAAACTTGATTCATGGTCTTATATGTTATTTAGATGACCTGAGTATGTGAGCGAGTTCGTATGATGTTTATGTACTTGTGTTGATGTTTGGTGTGTAGCCCATGGGGCTTGGATGAGTTTCGGACGCGTTTCAAAATGTTTGAGTGAGTTTCAATTTTGTTGATTATTAAGTTGATGCTTCAGATCTCGCAAATGAGAGTTCTTGTTCACATTTGCGAAAAGGGATCCGCATTTGTGAGGTGGGATGGAACTGGTATGTTTACAATTGTAAACTTCCAGATCACTTTTTCAATGAGGAGCTGGGGTTGGGCCTACCGCATTTGCGTGCGATCTATTTCTCACATTTGCGGTGCCTGTCGGATTCGCTTTGCAGACATCATGTCGCATTTGCGACTTCTAGGGGTGTTGGCAGGGTTCTCTTTTGCTAACAATGGGTCGCATTTGTAGTGGTCGCATTTGCAAACCCAAGGTCATAAATGCGACTTCTGCAGCTCCGCATATAATGAAAATTTCGGGACTTAGTCTCATTTATCATATTTTTGAGCCATAAACTCAGTGAGAGACGATTTTAGGATGATATTTTCAAACACAACTATATGATAAGTGATTGTGATCCATATTTCATACTACAATTGCATTTTCTACATTTGTTGCATCTACGACAGACGCAAGATTTGTCAACACGTCTGCTTCAGTATTTTCCTCCCTAGGTATTTGCACAGCTTTTTATGTCTGAAATTGTCTAAGCAATTCTCGTACCTTATCGAGGTATTGTTGCATTCGCGTCTCTCTTGCTACATAAGTCCCCTGCATTTGATTGACCACTAGCTGCGAGTCACTTTTTGATCAGAATTTGTCCGATACCAAGTTCTCGTGCCAGTTCCAAGCCTGCAATCACACCTTCATAGTCTGCCTCATTGTTAGTGATTGGATAATATTTTATTGCTTATCTTATGACTTCACCTAAGGGTGGAATTAAAACAATACCTAAACTTGCTCCTTTAACATTTGAGGAACCGTCAGTAAATAAGGTCCAAATCCCCGGATTAGCTCCGATAAACACTTGTAGTTCTTTTTCTCCTTCAGAAACTAAGTTCGTGCTAAAATCTGCTAACACCTGCAATTTTATTGTAGTTCTAGGCTGATATATGCCATCATACTCACTGAGTTCTATTACCCATTTAGCTGATCTACCTGATAATTCCTATTTATGCAGTATGTTTCTTAGTGGAAAAGCAGTTATAACTGAAATAGGATGACACTGAAAGTAAGGTCGTAACTTTCTTGATGCCATAATTAAAGCTAAAGCAAGCTTTTTTAGGTGTGGATATTATGTCTAGCATATAGTAAAGACTTACTAACATAATATATTGGGGATTGTTTAACTTTATCTTCACGTACCAATACCGCACTTACCGTAACTCCTGACACAGCAAGGTAAATAAACAATCTTTCACCATTATTTTGTTTGGCTAACAGAGACAGATTGGATAGATACGACTTTAGGTCCTTGAGAGCTTGTTGGCACTCGTCAGTCCATTCAAACTAATTTTTCCTTTTTAGCACGGAAAAGAATTTAAAACTTCTTTCTGATGACTTTGATATAAATCTTCGCAGAGCTGCTATCTTGCATGTTAATCTCTACACTTCTTTTTTGCTCGTGAGTATATCTGGTATTTCTTCAATAGCTTTGATTTATGCGGGATTTACTTCAATACCTCTGTTAGAAGCAAGAAAATCTAAAATCTTACCTGAAGCCACGCCAAAAGCACAGTTGTTCGGGTTTAACTTCATATTGTACTTGCGAGAATCTCAAAGGTCTCAGATAACTTATTTTTAAACTCCTCGTGGCTTCTGAACGTTTCTCGTTCAAGTTGCTCGCGAATGCCATAGCCGCCCAGTTATCAGGTACTTGAGGCAATATCATTCTCTCTCGCTGGAATCTATCTATGAATTCCCTAAGAAATTATGTACTCCCTTTTTTAACCTTGATGGTGTCTTCCATCCTTGTTTTAACTTTTTGAGCCCCCGAATGTGCATTTATAAATGAATATGCAAGCCAGCAAAAGTATCACTGGAATTTTCAGGTAAAAGAGAATACCATGTTAACACTCCTTTTGTGAGTGTTTCACCAAACCTTTTAACCAAAACCGATTTGATCTCCTGCTTGGTTAAATCATTGCCTTTCACGCCGGTAGTGAATGCAGTTGCGTGATCCCGAGGGTTAGTTGTTCCTTCAATTTTGGGAATATCAGGCATTTTACACTTTTTGGGAATTAGTAAAGGTGCTGCACTTGGCTTCTAAGGTTGTTCTGAATACTTGTCAATATCCACACCTTTGATCGCGGGAAGCACTCCACGTGTTTGTTCTATACAATCTTTTTGCTCCTTCAACTATTTCTACAAAGTTAGCACTAAACTTTGTAAATAAGAATTATTTGGTGTACCCGACCCTCCATCGCAAGATTCATTAGGAATTTCTCCACTTCCAGAGTTATCAAGCCCCGAACACGAGTCCTCCAAAGTTGTTATATTAACCGGTGAGGGAGTTTTCACTGCATTGGGTAATCCTCTAACAAAAGCTTGTAGTGCACTGTTCACGTGTTCTGAAATCAATTGACTTAGAGCATCCTGCTCCGCGGTTTGGTCGTCTCCCTACTGATCATCATCACGTGAAGCAGACCTTTCAAGTGAACTTTCATGGGATTGCTGAGGGGATCTTGTACGTGTGTGGTGTTGTGGAATTCCACCTTGTTGGTTCAACTAGTTGTTCTCGTTAACGGTTGACATACTTGGCCGTTAAAAATGAAGGTTGAAAAGTGAATAGATTATCAGTTTTCCGGTAACGGAACCAATTTATTTAACCAAAAAATAGATTTCTCTGTCAAAGTCAATATCAAGAAGAAATCGGGTTACTGATAACCAAGATTTACTTCACTTTCCCAATAATTTGAACAATAAATCAAGGAATGGAAATAATTGACAAAGGAAATATGAAACCGATTGATAATCACTCCCAAAATTACAGTTTAGAATCTTGAATAAAGTAAAGAATGCTTGCATAAATTTTAATAATTATCCGATGATATTACAAATGAGGTTTTAGTCCTTATATAGGAACATACAATTATAATTATTTCCTTACTTAATTCGGGCTCACTAATGACATTAATTACCTTGATTACCCGTTACCATATATAATTTTAACAGAAGTATGTATGGATAAAGATTTTCTGTAACCGTATCGATTTCTCTTCCTTATTTATGACAGGTTCGTGCATCTTCCCCTTTTAACAGCCTTTATTCATTTCGCTCATTTTTCTCTTTTTACAGCTATCAGGTCCGGCTCTTTTCTCAGTGTAACCTCGAGGGTGTTCCTCCAGTACCTTTTTCGCATTCTTTAACTAGTCTAATTAAGAATGCCACTTATCGCTATATTGATGGTCCACATACCATGCCATGTCACTTCGATGATGTACATGTGTCGTGCCTTTTTCCACTAATACAGATAGTCCCGCCACTTTCTGAATATTCTTAACTAAATATTTGAGAAGTGGTAGTATTTATGGCGGGAATTCTTTACCGCCGTTTCTCGAGTATCATTATGCTCTTTTTAGAATTGATGCGACGTATGTCACATCCATTTAATGCCCATGCCACGTGGCTTCACTAGATTGGTTATACAGTTTCTCAGCTCTTGTTTAGGGTTTTCCTATGGCTGCATCAGTCATGAAGTGATGGTTCTATTGTGACACTTCATAATGATCAACCTTGATGACAGTTGCCTCTCCTTATAAATACTTCATCTCACTTGATTTTTTGAAATCCTTCTCCTTCTTCTCTATATTCATCTCCTTAACCTTCTTTCGTATTCTTCTATACTAGTATTAGAACCCGCGCGATGCGCGGATATTATCAAATAATATTAGTTATATTAAAGTATAATTTGAGTTATTTGAGCACGTTAGACTATGCGTTTTAACTAAATCATAATTATCGTCTTATCTATTCAATAATAAAAGTTTAATATAATTAAATTAAATGAATCATGTAATTATGGAATAACTTTTGAATTTACTCAAATATCATAATTATATAGGTTGTGCTACAAATAATATGAAAATATAGCATGATCCAAAACGAATAAGAATACGTTATAATTAAATGAATTAAAAAACAAATCTTTATTTACTAATTATCTAGCTTCATTTGTTATTTATCCTTCAACGTCATTATAATCTTTAATCCCTTTTTACTTGTAACTCGTGATAAAAATCATAAAGTGATTCATTTGTAAATAGATGTTTACTTAGAAATAGTCTCATATGAGATTTTAATCATCTTGACTTATAATGATGATAAAAGAATAAAGCGGTAGAAAATTACTATACATATTTGTATTTAAAAAATTATATTTCAATCAAATTCAAAAAATATATCAATTGATTCAAAAAATTATCCTTCAATTCAAATTAATTTTTATTACATAACCTAATAGATAATGTCTTAAAATTGCCCAGTGGCTTTCTATTAGCTTATGTTTTTATTTTATTAGGTTACCACTTGGCTTAACCTCAATATATCTACTCTTTTTGTTGAGTAAATAGTAAAAATTTTATTTATTATTTTTCTAACTCATTTGTTATTTGTTCATCATCATCATCATTTCCTTTCTACTTGTAACTCGTGATAGAAATCATAAAGTAGTTCATTTGTACATATATATTTATTTAGAAATAGTCCAATATGAGAAAACGATTCGTTTTGACGTATAATAATGATAAAATAATAATGTGATCGAAAATAATCTCCATTTGAATTTAGAAGGTATTTGACTTAGGAGAAGTTAGCATTATTATAAGGATGATCTGTTTTTGTCCAACATATTTTATAACGAAAATTATATCTTATTTACTTCAACAACAACAACAACAACAATAACAACAACAACAACGACAACAAAAAATTCAGTGTAATCCCACAAGTGGGGTCTCGGGTGGATAGTGTATACGCAAGTCTTACCCCTACCTTGTGAGGGTAGTAGACTATTATATTTTTTGTTTATTTTATTATTTGAAAATAACTTATATTTTTTAATATTTGCATTTTTCCTAGGGAATAAAATAACAGTCCATACCCTTATAAATATAAATATATATATATAACTTAGACTTAATAATTTTTCCGTGTTATATTAACTAATAATTATTATGAGTAAAGCCTTAATAATTTTATTGTATTAGTTCGTACAATTAGAAATTAAAATTTTCTCTCTCTTTTATTTTTAATAAATGTTTTAATAATAACTTGAATTCATATTAACATGACCTATATTAATAATTACAGGTAAAATGTTTCAAGAAACGTTTAGCATTATTTTAATGATTATTTAGTAGTACGTACAATTAAAAATTAAATTTTCTCTCTATGTTATTTTTAATATAATAATTCAATCGTTATTAAAATTACCTATATTAAAATTTTTATTATCTTTCTAAAATTTTAATGAGTTACTTGAAATTCCTTAATTTAAACTTTTCTCATCCTAATATAAAAATATTTCTCATCTCAAATTCAAATGAGTCCAATATTTTATTTTTAACTTGTATTTTTATATCATGTCAAAATGCGATTTAATTTATTTGAGTACATTAAATCATATTAAGTTTATAAAATTCTAGTTATCAGCCTAGTTCTTAACTCAACCTATGAGACTCTTTCATAACTACTTAATATATAAGATTAAATTATTTTGATTGATTTCCACAATAGTTTGAGTAAATATGGTCTCTTAAATTAAATTACAAATATACCACTATTCTATTGACATACGTATATGATAACTTACATTCAATGTTTCATTTTTATTCTATATTTGTAATCCTCTAGCAACTCTTTCGGGAGAGATAGATTTGAATGTAATCTTCCTCTTAGAAGTGAGAGATCCACCCCGTACCTTATTTGTTGGCTCCTTGAATTCTTAGAATAGGGTCATTTCAACATATTGGATTGTTCCTACTTCTATCAACACGGGCAGAAAAATTAAATAACAATACACTCGAGAAAAACTAAAGTAACTATAAACACATGTAGATCTATATCTAATTAAATTATACCTTTTCACCTTTCTTGTGTGCATTCTCGATTCAGTACACTTTGCAACACTGATTCGGTGCATCTTTTGCGGTTTTTTTAGGGAATATTTTAGACGATTCCATCATGGATGATATTATTTCATCCTGTAACATAACCAATATTTGAATTTTTCTACAACTATTTTCAAGTTGGACGGTGTAAAAATTGGAAAAACTGTATAGGAGACCAACTATATATAGGAGTTTTATTTTAGATTCAAAATTTTAGCCACACGTTTAAGAATTCGGAGTTATCTAGAGCTTGTATAGGATTTCTTTTTCCCAAAAGCTTTAACCATACAGTAAAAGTTGGATTTTGCTTTTCAATCCCAAAAAATGTAACTGTTCCCTCCTTTAAAATAATGTACCAATTTATTCTCAATTTGAATAAATTTAAAAACCTACCAAAACAAAACGTGGGAGGAACTTTTCATGTTAACTAAATTGAAAGGTTTACATTTTTGAACTTGTTTTCTATTTTAAATTATTTTTAAAATTTTAAATTCTTAGGTTTAATTAATAAATTTTAAAAACTCCCCAGAAAAGTAGGATAACGATTTGATATTAAAGTGTTAATTGAATTAGCAGGTTTCAATTTTTGAACCTGAACTCTTGACGTTAATTGAATTGGCAGGTTTTAATTTTTTTTAACCAATTTTATATTTTAAATTATTTTTGAATCTCCAAATTTATTGGAGGTTTGTCCTAAAATTTTACATTTTTTGAATTGTGGTTATTCAACTTGACATCATATAATTGTTATATATATATATATAAATAAATATAATTTTGAATTCACTAAAAGTATAAAGAGAAGAGTGTGTGTGTAGAGAGAGACTACCATATTAGGAAACAATTACTCCTTAATTTGAATTGCATTTTTTTATTTTAAAATAATTTTGAAACTCCAAATTGGAAGTACCCCCATTTTGAATTGGTAGTTTTTTATTTTTTTTTAATTTCGTTTTTTATAAATAATAATCTAAAATTAATTTTCTAATTTAGAGAGAAAAAACGTGTCCTTTAATTAAGCTATGTAAAATCAATAATTTTTTTTAAAATTTAAAAATTCTGAAATTTTGAATTTAAAAATAAAAGTGTCCTTTACATTTTAGTTTTTAAAAATAAATTTGAACCTCCAAATTAGTTGGAGGTTTGTCCTAAAATTGGACACATGTTCATTTTCCGTTTTGACACTTAGCACAATAACATGAATTTGCTTCTCCTATTCTATATAGATAGATTTTCTTCGTTAAACTTGTCCTCTTCATCACTAGACCCTCGCAAAGTTGTGATCGTCGACGAACTTGCTCCTTCTACCGCCCCTACTAGAAGTAGGAGGGGTGGTAGACTCCATAGTCTTGGTTCGTTATCTACTCGCAGTTCTACTTCCCAAAGTAAATCCGTCAAACCATCTTCTTCTGAACTTAGAGCCCCTTTAACCCCTAGATCTTCTTCTAGGGGCAAGGATCAGAATGGACCCACATGTGAGCCTACAATTTCTGAGATTGGTCCTCAAGAGTTTTCCTTTGTATTAGATCGTGAAGCCCTGAAAAATAAAGTTTCTTCTATAGATTCTCTTAACCCTGTTGAACACTACCCAAGTATGATCACTTCTGGTTTTGTCTCTTTAGTTCGACATGAATGTCAATGGAACAAGATTTCCTAGTTTATTTTCTGGTGCCAAACAAAGAATCACTTATTACAATGTTGGCTTTTCTTTCGTTTATACTCACCCTTTCCTTTTATGGTTTAAACCTTACATTGACCCAGTGATCATTGAGTTCTATCGCTATTTTAATGTTTTCTTTGGACAAATCGGTCCCATTGTGTGGAGAGTAGTAGCATGCCTTCGTTATTTGTTGGATTTGGTTTACGCTCCTTCTACCTTCCGTCATTTACTTCATATTTACTCTCCAAAGCTATTTCGTGAAGATGTTTTTTCTCTCGTGGCTAGGATTAAAAGGGTTTTAGTCTGCCCTGAGGTGATCGTGACCATGACTGGTATGCCCGATTTGTTATTACCCCCACCAGTGGATTAGTGGATGAAGAAAACATGCATTTGTTTAGAAAAATATAACTTTGCACGTAAGTGTATTTTTTTCTTCTTTGATATCTTTAATTCCCCTTCATAATCGTATTTTTATTTATTCAGCAACCAGGGAAGTTTTTGAAAAAATTCCTGACTTCCGTGCTTGGGTAGAAAAGATGTTAACTACTGCTCCCATGGACAAAAGATCTTGAAAATTTCTTTCACAGAAATTTGGTTAGAAAGTGAAGACTCGCGGTTCCTTTTTATTCTCGTGATTTCCCTTCCTATTTGATTGTTCTTAAATAATTTTTTTTTCTCCCCCTTTTCATTAGGGTTTTCCATTCGCGGCATTATCCCCGCATCTGTTCCCATAACTAGAATTTTTGTAAGCTCCGCTCAAGAGATATAGCGTTTCTTCTTCCAAAAGAAAAACTACTGAAGCCGTGGGTCTAATGATGACGAGGATACCGAGGAAGGTTCCTTGGTGAGAAAACCACGTGTCAGAAGACGCGTGGCTTCAGATGATGAAACCCTTGTCTCCCAAGATCCCACATCAGGTTCAATTCCCTTCATACTCGTTGATGAATCGGAGAGTGTTCCTTTAGAAATTTCGGATAAAGACGCTGGTAATTTAGTCAATCCCCCATCTAGTCCTATTAAAAGGTTATTCGCCCATGCCTTTGAAGGTGAGGAAGGCCTCGGACCTATTTCTGAAGAGTTTCCATTTGCTTCACTTCCAGGTTTACCCACTGTTAACCCCCCTGTGTCTTTACCTAGCGTTGCCGCAATGGTTGCTTCCACTGTTGCTCCTCGTGTAGAAGCTGAGCCTTCTAGCAGTATGCGGGATATAAAAACAGTTGTAATTGAATCCCTGAGGGTGTGAATTTGTTGAGATAATCTAGACAAGCTGATGTGTGGCTGAAAGCGTTGTTAGGACCCGTAGAAAAGAAGAAGTTGGAGGGTCACAGTTCTTTGACTTTAATGAATGACATCGTTCATTTTTCTCTCAAGGTAAAACTTTACTTATATTTCTTTATTTCTTTTTCCTAATTCCTAACTCCTCTTTTTTTTTCCTTTTTGTAGATTAATTTGATAGGCACTGAGCTTATGAAAAGAATTTCTTGGACTGACCAACAATTAATTGAATTGTGCACCGAGGCCGATAACTGGAGAGAACAATTTGAAGGTCTTCAGTTGGAAAAAGACGTTCTTGCAGAGGAAAAATGAGCTTTTAAACAACAACTGAGGATGGTCTCCGCTAAGTTAGCGGTTTTAAAATATTCTTCCAGTCAAGCTGAGAAAGGATAGATTGGAATCCTCCTTTGTTGAGCAACATTCCAAGGCTACTAAAGAGATAAGGAGTTTGAAAGAGCTCTTTAATAAAAAAAGAGGTTTATGCGGCTGATCTAGTTCAAATGCTTACCCAAGCTAAAGAAGACCTCTGTGCCTCTACAAATAAAGTTCAGTTCCTTGAAAGTTCTCTAGCTCCTTTGAAGACAGCTTATGAAGCCTCAGAGTCTAAAAAAGAAGAATTGAAAGCTGAGGTCAAGCAGTGGGAGAAGGATTACGAAGCCCTTGAAGATAAGTCATCACTAGGTGCTAGCTAGGCTTTTTTGAACACTCGCCTTGAGACTTTAACTGAAGCCAGCCAGGAAGGTTTTGACCTTAGCGCTGAGATTGCTAAGGCCAGAGAAACAATTGAACAAACTCAGCATCTTCAAAGCTTTTCCACACCTGAAGACCATGATAGAGATGAACTTGCTCCTAGCGAAGCCGATGTTCAACCCTCTTCTCCTCAAGTCAATCCTTCTTATCACGTTGATGATGCTCCTTCGCTCTCCCCTTTCCCAACTTTTTGTTGAAAGTGTTTGTTTGTTGGTTTTTGGTTGGAATTCTCTTGTGGTTTTTGGACAACGTTTGGAAAGTTTTACCGCCCATGTTTTCTTTTTTTTGGGGGGGG
>AWOL01S0012396.1:131614-141691 GCA_000715115.1 Nicotiana otophora
ATAAATATATTTATTGCTCTTGTCGTATATTATGCTTTGTGCTCTTTAACTTTTGAGCTTTATTCTTGTACTTAAAATGCTTTAATAGACCGCGACTTCAATATGCACGGGTTTTCATAAAAGAGGGCCCTTTTATGACAACGACACTGATGAAGATGATATCTCATCTTCATATTGATGCAGAGATATGAAACATGAATAAATATATAATAAAAAGTAATTTGAGGAAGTTTTATTTTTTGAACTCTCAAATAAGTAAGTTTGTACATCGTTTTCATAACTGTTCGTTCAATATTTTCATAATTGTTCGTACATCATTTTGATAATTGCTTTCATTGTAGCAAGTTTACAAATTTAAGTGTGCCTTTCTGACTAATCTTATGGCCTTAACCTTAAAGCTCAATGGATTATCTTACATCCTTTTTGCGAGCTTGAACGCTTTTGATTTTCGTTTTTTTGAGAAAGTCTTTAAGGATTTCTTCATGGTTTTGATTCATGCTGAACTATGCCCTTGGTATACATCTTCTTTCTTTGTGTAACCTTCTATATGCATAGCCCCCCCTCCAGTGTTGGAGCATTGATGTATGAAATCTCGAACACCGGATCAACTCCTTTCTTTTGGTTGTTTTCCTGAAAAGAAAATACAAACGGGACTTGAAGGTAATTCTTTAGATGATGAGTGCATAACACTTTTTCCCATAAAAAATGTTGTAACCTAGATGGAGAATAATTTAGTATTTCGCGTGTCTTTCGGGTCTAATATTATCATTTGGTACGTACCAGCTTTTTGCCTATCATCTGAAATAGTTAGTAAAATTCTAAAGAATAAAATAAAATCGAACTTGCGTGATACCTGACCGTGGGTATTATCTTAGTTCAGAAGTAGTACTTCTTCAAATAGAATGCATTCCAATTCGATGGAAACACCTTGCCGTCCATGGTTTCCAACTCATACGCTCCTTTTCCATCAATGCCTCTAACCCTATATGGGCCTTCCCAATTTGGATTCAACTTTCTTATGTTTGCCATTTTTGTTTCCCGGAACACCTTTTTGACGATGAAGTCCCCAATCTTGAAGTACCTCAAATTGACATTCCTGTTATAATATCGTTCAATCATCTGCTTTTGAGCCGCAATTCGAATTAATGATGCTTCTCTCCTTTCTTCTGTCAAATCCAAATTTACCCGTAACTCTTCCTCATTTGCTTCCTTAGTGGTATGTGTGTACCTCGTTCTTGGTTCACCTATTTCCATTGGAATCAAAGCTTATGTTCCGTACACAAGTGAAAATGAAGTCTCGCCAGCACTATTTTTTATCGTTGTTCGGTAAGCCCATAACACCCCTAGGAGTACTTCTGGCCATTTGCCTTTTGATTCTTCCAATCACTTTTTTAAATTATTATTCCGAGTCACTTTTGATCATAATTTTTTCGATACCAAGTTCTCATGCCAGTTCCAAGCCTGAAATCACAGCTTCATACTGTCTCATTGTTAGTGATTGGATAACATTTTATTGCCTGTATTATGACTTCACATGAGGGTGGAATTAAAACAATACCTAAACCTGCTCCTTTAACATTTGAGGAACCGTTAGTAAATAGGATCCAAATCCTCGGATTAGCTCTTGTAAACACTTGTAGTTCTTTTTCTGCTTCAGGAACTAAGTTCGTGCTAAAATCCGCTACAAAATCTTCTAACACCTGCAATTTTATTGCAGTTCTAGGCTGATATATGATATCATACTCACTGAGTTCTGTTACCTATTTAGCTAATCTATCTGATAATTCCTGTTTATGCAGTATTGTTCTTAGTGGGAAAGCAGTTATAACTGAAATAGGATGACACTAAAAGAAAGGTCGTAACTTTCTTCATGCCATAATCAAAGCTAAAGCAAGCTTTTCTAGGCGTGGATATCCTGTCTCATCATCTAGTAAAAACTTACTAACATAATAAATTAGGGAATGTTTACCTTTATCTTCACGTACCAATACCACACTTACCGCAACTTCTGACACAGAAGGTAAATGAGCAATCTTTTACCGGCTTTTAGTTTGGCTAACATAGGCAGATTTGATAGATATGACTTTAGGTCCTTGAGGGCTAGTTGGCACTCGTTAGTCCATTCAAAGTGATTTTTCTTTTTCAACACTGAAAAGAATTTAAACTTTTTTCTGATGACTTTGATATAAATCTTTCCAAAACTGATATCTTGCCTATTAATCTCTGCACTTCTTTCTTGCTCGTGAGTATATTTGGTATTTCCTCAATAGCTTTGATCTGCGCAGGATTTACTTCAATACCTCTGTTAGAAACAAGAAAGCCTAAAAACTTACCTGAAGCCACGACAAAAACGCACTTTTCCCGGTTTAACTTCATATTGTACTTGCAGAGAATCTCAAAGTTCTCAGACAAGCGTCGAAAATGATCCCCCGCCAGTGTTGACTTGACCAACATACCGCCTATGTAGACTTCCATGGTTTTTCCCAGGTGTTCTTGAAACATTTTAGTCACCAATCTTAGATCTGTGGCTCCATCATTTTTCAAGCCAAATGGCATGACTTTGTAACATTAAGTCCCCCCTCTCTGTGATAAACGAAGTTTTTTCTTCAACTAAGGAGTCCATTTTTATCTGGTTATATCCTGAATATGCATCTAAAAAATTTAAAATCTCATAATCTACGGTAGAATCAATTAATTGATCTATATGAGGTAAAAAAGATGAATCTTTAGGACAAGCCTTATTTAAATTAGTATAATCTATGCAAACGAGCCATTTTTCATTCTTTTTTTGAACCACAACGATATTAGCTAATCAGTCAGGATACTTTACCTCTCATATTGAACCAATTTTCAAAAGCTTTCGTACCTCATCCTAGATCAATTGATTTTTGAAGGACCCTTGCTTCCTTTTCTTTTGCTTGACAGGTGAGTGTAATGGATCCCCATTCATCTTATTAGTCATCACCTCCGGTGGTATACCTGTCATATCTGATTGCAACCAAGCAAAGCAATTTGTGTTAGCACGTTAAAATTTAATTAACTTACCTTTCATTTCATGGCTCAAATTTGCTCCGATGTAAACTTTTTTGCATGTCCAGTGGACAAAGAGTATTACAGCTTTGAGCTCCCCGGTAGTTGATTTAATGTTATCATTTTCCTCTAGCTCTTGAATCACATCGGGTCTCAAGTCGACATCAGTTTTCCCTTGCGTGTTTTCAGTTGAGGTTTGCAAAACGGTGTCCTCAACTGAATTATGTAATTGCTATTTTGCATTTGCAGCATTGGCTAATGTGCTTACAATTTCCACCAAGTTGATACTTCATGAAGCTTTTTGATCTCCGCGGATTCGACGGATTCCCTACTGTGATGGAAATTTGATAACTTGATGTAATGTGGATGGAACAACATCCATATCATGAATTCATGGTCTTCCCAAAATTATGTTATAGACCATGTCTGCGTCTTTCACCTGGAACTTTGTATCCTTGATGACCCCTTCTGCAAATGTGGTAAGTACAACTTACCTTTTCGTAACAACGCTTGAATTGTCAAACCCAAACAAGGACCGTGCTTTTGGTATGACCTTATCACTAGCTTGCATTTCATTTACCACCCTTAGTAAAATGATGTTCACGGTAGCAATCAAAACTCATTTTACATTAGTATCATGTACAAGTAAAGATATTACCAGTGCATCGTTGTGAGGAATCATCAAGCCATCCACGTCTTCATCATCGAATGTTATACTGTCGCCTTTTAAGACTTGGCAAACTTACTTTCTGTGAGTGACAATGACATTTGATGTCTTTTTCACGACTGTATATGTTACTCCATTGACCTCATCTCCTCTAGTTATGACGTTAACTATTCTCTTTGGTGATGGAGGTTTTGGGGGTTCTTGTATGTTTTTCATGTATAATTGTCTCCATTTCTCACTGAACAAATCAGTAAGATAGCCTTGCTTCAATAAATGTTCGACCTCTCCTTGCAAAAGCCTGAAATTTACTGTTGTATGTCCATGATCATTATGAAACTCGCACCAGTAATCTGAGTTTCTTTTGTTCGGACATGATCTCATTTCTTTTGGCCATCGCACCTTATCTCCCATACCTCTTAAAACAACCACTAATTCAGAGGTGCTAATGTTAAAGCTATAATACCATATTCTTGCTTGTGTACTGGGATCATTACTTCGGGCATCCCGCTCCTTTTTTAACATGGATAAAGAACATGCATCTTTTTGCCTTGATCTTGAATCAAATCACGCATTCTCCTATTTAGATCAAGAGTTTCGCCCTACGGGTCCCATGTACGGCTCGTACCTATTTATACGGGACCTCCTTTTTGATTCTGAGCATCTTGAACCTGGTCTTTCTTCGGCTCTTGGCTGTGCAACTATATATTCTTCTATATATAACTTCATACTATATCTATTGTACACATCGTTCCAAGTTGTAGCAAGAAATTCACGCAAACTTTGTTTCAACCTCCTCGTGGATTATGAACTATTCTCGTTGAAGTTGCTCATGAATGCCATAGCCGCCCAGTTATTAGGTACTCTAGGCAACATCATCCTCTCTCGCTAGAATCTATCTACGAATTCTCTGAGAAATTATGTACTCCCTTGTTTAACCTTGAAGATGTCTTCCATTGTTTTTTCAATTTTTGAGCCCCCAAATGTGCTTTTATTAATGAATATACAAGCTCAATAAAAGAATCAATGGAATTTTTATGTAACAAAGAATACCATGTTAACGCTCCTTCTGTGAGTGTTTCGACAAGCTTTTTAAACAAAACTGATTCGATATCCTTTTTGGTTAAATCATTGCCTTTCACGCCGGTAGTGAATGCAGTTCTGTGATCCCGAGGGTTAATTATTCCTTCATATTTGGGAATATCAAGCATTTTACACTTTTTGGGAATTAGTAAAGGTGCTGCACTTGACTTCTAGGGTTGTTCTGAATACTTGTCAATATCCACACCTTTGATCGTGGGAGGCACTCCAGGTGGTTGTTCTATACAATCGTTTTGCTCCTTCAACTATTTCTACAAAGTTAGCACTAAACTTTGTAAACTAGAATTATTTGGTGTACCCGACCCTCCATCGCAAGATTTATTAGGAATTGCTCCACTTCCAGAGTTATCAAGCCCCGAACACGGGTTCCCCAAAGTTATTATATTAACTGGTGGAGGAGTTTGCACTGCATTAGGTAATCCTCTGACAAAAGCCTGTAGTGCACTGTTATCATGTTCTGTAATCAATTGCTTTAGAGCATCCTGCTCTGCTGTTCGGTCGTCTCCCTACTGATCATCAGCGCGGGAAGTAGACCTTTCAGGTAAGCTTTCACGGGATTGCAGAGGGGATCTAGTAGGTGTGTGGTGTGGTGGAGTTCCACCTTTTTGGTTCAGCTGGGTGTTCTCGTTAACGGTTAACATATTTGGTCATTAAAAATGAAGTTTGGAAAGTGAACAGATTATCAGTTTTCCGATAACGGAACCAATTTGTTTAACCCAAAAAAAAGATTTCTCGGTCAAAGTCAATATCAAGAAGAAATCGGGTTACTAATAACCAAGATTTACTTTACTTCCCCAATAATTTGAACAATAAATCAAGGAATGGAAATAATTGACAAAGAAAATATGAAACTGACTGATAATCACACCTAAAATTGCGGTTTAGAAACTTGATAATAAAGTAAAGAATGATTGCATAAATGTTAATAATTATCCGATGATAGAACAAATGAGGTTTTAGTCCTTATATAGGAGCATACAATTGTAACGATTTCCTTACTTAATTTGGGCTCATTAATGACATTAATTTCCTTGATTACACGTTACCATATACAATAACGGAAGTAGTTATAGCTAAATATTTCCTGTAACTATATCGATTTCCCTTCCTTATTTATGACAGGTTCATGCATCTTCCTTCTTAACAGCCTTTATTCATTCCGCTCTTGTTTCTCCTTTTACAACTGTCAGGTCTGGCTTTTTTCTCAGTGTAACCTCGATGGTGTTCCTCCCGTGTCTTTTTGCATTTTTTAACTCGTCCAATTAAGGAAGCCACTTGATGCTATATTGATGGTCCACGTACCATGCCCTGTCACCTCGATGATGTCCACGTGTCATGTGTGTTTTCCATTAATATAGGCATTTTGAAGGTTTAAGAATTTCCTAAGTTTGATTTGAAGTGAACTTTGGTGTTATCAATGTCTATTTGGGATTCCGAGCCTAGGAATACATTTGTATTGTGATTTGTGACTTGTACGTAAAATGTAGCATCATTCCGGAATGTCTAAGTAGGATTCAAATGCATTCGGTGAAACGTGAAGGTTTAAAAGTTTAGAGAGTTTAAAAAATTGAGGTTGATATTTAATTCTTGGTTTTGATGTTGTAATTCGTGTTCCGGGCCTTTGAAGAAGTTTACATAGGGTATATAAGCTTGTTAGAATGATTGGATGGGGTTCCTCGGACCTCAGGGGAGTTTTTGGGTGGTTTTGGACCGCTTTTAGGCCCTTTTGAACTGCTAATATGTGATACCAGGTGTGTTATTCGCAATCGAAGAGGTTTGGCCGTGATCGCGAAGAGCAAATAGTTGTCCCATGCCTTGTGAATCATGATTGCGGAAGAAAGATCATGATCGCGTAGAAGGAATTTTCGTTGTTAGCGGTATGACTTCGGCAGCTTATGTCTTACAATTTATAAGGAATTTGTTGATGATCCATATATGAATATTGTAGCCCTTTGGATCTAGTTTTCAACAAATTAAACAATTGGTCATTTAAACTTCTGTACCAAAAGTTATGATCATTATACCAAAGGGTGTCTGTGAAGAAGAAACCATAATGTGTACATCGTGATCGCGGGATTTTGACCGCGATCGCGATGAAGAAAATGATGCCGGAACATTCGTTAATTGCGATTGCATGGCTAATGATTGTGATCGCGAAGAAGGAGGCCTGGCAGGTGTATTTAACATCTAATTTCGGGATTTTGAGCTCATTTCTTCACTTTTAAGTTCTTGGAGCACATGTGGGGCAATTTGGGGTGATTCTTGAAGACCATGTTTGCCATATATCATAAGGGTAAGATATTACTACTTGTTTCGAGTTAAATACATGGATTATATATAGATTTTAATATGGAATTTGATAGAAATTGTGAAAAATTGGAAGAAAACCTAGAAATAGTATTTTTGGATTTTTGACCACAAAATTGGATATGGAATTAGGAATAAATTATATATTCTTGATGCTATGAGTAATGTTTATCTTTGAAAATTTTTTGAATTCGGGCACTTGGATCCGAGGGTTGACTTTGTTGACTTTTTTAGCAGGGTTGAAAATTATTATAAATTAATTAGTTATGAGTATTGGAGTATATGTTTATTGGTTTGCATGTTATTTGACTAGTGTTTAATTAATGGGAAACGGTTTGAGGTGTTAGAGAGGCGTTGGAGCCGGTTACGGAACTTTGGAGTGAGGTAAGTCTCCTGTCTAACCTTGTGAGAGGCAAACTATCCCCTAGGTGGTGTAATTGTTATGTGCTGCTAGTTGTGGGTGCTACGGACCCACGAGGTGACGAGAGTCCGTACGTAGCTAAAGCATGTTTATGTCCGGGTAGACTTAAGATCTTATCAGGTAATAATTTGAATTATTTGAACTCAATTTTCTATCTTGATTAATTGAATTTATAGTTGAAATTAATTTGAGAATATATTAGGCCGAGCTTTATCACCCTGAGTTGTTTGGCAAGAAAAATTGATAAACAGTAAAAAGTTATGTTTACTTTATGCTCCTGTACTTGTGTTGTAAGGATGTGACTCGTAACTCGATAAGATTAGGCGAATGCCTCGGCAGTATATTGAGATGCATCTCTAGTTCGCGCCGGTCGACCCTCGGTAGTGTACACACCACTCTGGATCGGGCCGTACGACCTCGGCATAATCGTGCGTTATACCGCTAGCAGTCCGGATATTCATAATATTTCCCTTCTATTGAGGCCTAGCATTTTATATAGTATTCCTTATCCATTTGAGATTGCACTTGATATTTCTGATCTGTGGAGATAGCATATAAGATTTGAGAGATTTATATCGTTAAAAGAAATATTGGAGTATTATGTTAGTTACAGTTTTTATCTCACTACTACTATTGTGCTTCACAAATATTTATGAATTATCATATTGATTTATTGGACCACTAGTAAGTGTCGATGTCAACCCCTCGTCACTAGTTCTCTGGGATTAGGCTAGATACTTACTAGGTACGCGTTGATTTACGTACTCATGCTACACTTATGCACTAAATATTCAGGATCTGACAGGTTCATTTGGGGGCGATCTTGGCGCGTAGGCGCAACTGCTAAGAGGACTTTATGGTGAGCTGCTTTCTATGCCACGCACCGCATCCCAAAGAGTCTCTATCTTATTTATTTACTATATCCTATCTATTTTATATTCTACACAGATGTTATATTATTATGGCGCTTTTTAGTAGACGCTCATGCACTTGTAACACCGGATTTTGGGATACTCTAGTTGGAGTTTATGGATTTGCATAGTATTTGTCACGACCCAAAATCCTAACCTCTCGTGATGACGCCTATCTCAATACTAGGAAAGCTGCCAACCTAAATAAACCACAACTTTTAAGTTTGAAAACATAATATTTGAATTTAATAGAAAATCTCACAATCAGGCCCTCTGCCTCACTCAGTCATAAATCTCTCAAGTCTCTCGGGCTCTCAATAATCATGAAATCAGTCCAAACAACAATGATATGATGCATCAATAATGAACAATAGAGACGGAGATAAAATAAACAAGTAAAATATGACTGAGTACAAAACAACAATTAAGTAGATAGCTCAACATGTACACGACCTATGTGGGCCACTACAATGCCAACACATAATCTAAACATGATTTGTGGTTCAATTTCTCTACTACATGAAGAATGTACAGATAACAACAGATTATTCAACTATATAGTTCCATGGAATTTTACCTAGTCACAATTTTTACGGTGTATGACCACACGCCTGTCACCTAGCATGTGTGTCACCTCAAAACCGACCATATAACACATAATTCGGGGTTTCATACCCTCACGACCAAATTTAGAACTGTTAATACCTCAATTCGAGCAATTCTTTATTCTAATAAGCCTTTGCCTAGCGAATCGGCCTCCGAATGCCTCGAATCTAGTCACAATTAATTCGATTCAATCAATTCAAATTATAGGAATTAATTCCATATGAAAATATTAATTTTCCAACAAAAATCCGAAATTACACTCAAAAATTGCCCGTAGGTCCCACGCCTCGGAACACGACAAAAATTACAAACTATGATTGTCAATCCAACCACGAGTCCAACCATATAAATTTCACCAAATTCCGACATCAACTCGGCCCTTATACCTTCAATTAAAATCTTTGAAGATTTCTACCTTTTTCAACCCAATCTTTACCCATTTGAACTCAACAATCTTTCCACGAACCTTATCGGTATGTGTATGTATAAATAATACTCTTACACTCAAGAATCATACTCACAATCAACCATCTTTACCCAAACTCAAAATTGAAGACTAGGGTTAGAAATTCCCACCTCTTTGAAGCCCTAGCAAGATCCTTGTGAAATCTTCAAACCTTGAACAAGAATTGATGGATAAATGACTAGGTCTAGAATTGATGGACAAATGACTAGGTCTTGACTTTCTCTCTCTAAGATGCTCTCACCTCTCTCTAAAATATCAGATGAAACCCTTCAAAATGACCCCTAATAGTATTTTATAAGAATGGGGTTGGGTTTATAAAACCAAAAAGAATGAAGTTCCAAAAGACACTCTGCGGTCGCATATGGGGCCACATAATGCTTTTGCGGCTCGCATTATGGGTTGCAAAAAAGGCCCTCCGGAACTGGGCAACACTGCTTCAGTCTGCGGTCATTATACGGCCCGCATACCTATTTTGGGGTTGCATAATACACCGCAGAACTGGTCTGCAGTCGCATAATGCGCCGCAAACCTGATCTCCAAACTTGGCCTAACCTGCTTCACTCTGCGGCCA
>AWOL01S0012397.1:7190-21792 GCA_000715115.1 Nicotiana otophora
CGATATCAATTTTTCCACTGCCGACCGAAATCGCCGAATTTCCAACTTTCGCCAATTCAAACCTAATTCTACCACGAGCCTCCAAATTACATTTCGGTCGCGCTCCCAAGTCCAAAATTACCTAATTAAGCTAATGGACCTATCAGAAATCCAATCCGAGGTCAAATTCTAAAGAGTCAGATTTTGATCAACTCTCTCAATTTAAGGCTTCAACAATGAAATTCTTTTTTCCAATTCGATTCTGAAATACCTACAACCCAAAAACGACAATTCACACAAGTCAAAGTACATCATACGGAGCTACTCATGCCCTTAAACAACCGAACAAAGTGCAAATGTTCAAAACAACCGGTCAGATCGTTACAAAAACGAAGCTTGGCCAAACAAGCTATTAATATAATTATCATAGAGAACCACTATCTATTGTTACTAAGGCTTTGATTCTAACATGTATGCTCATTTTCTTATGAAATATTATTTAAATACTTCAATCCCTTTATTCTTTTTCTGTCTTCACAAACCAACATTTAAAAAGCTCATACATCTTTACTTTGAGAAGTAGTTTTATCGATTTTGAAATAAACAGAGCATATTGATATTTTAAATTTTATATTGAGTTGCATTGATGAATTGAAATTTTAAAAGAAATCATTAATCTATTCTTCCTTAAATATTAATATTTGGCTAATCTTGAAAGTATATATTGATGAAAAACAGGTATAAACAGCGGAAGCAAATAGCCATGATCACTTGCATGTAGTATAGATAACACATAATCACAGCTTTTTAAAATCGATACTTATTTCTTGAAGCGTGACCGTGATCGCAAAAAAAGTTTTTAAGTAAGAGCGAAATCGTTCACGAGCCCGTCCTCCAGTTCTACAGTCTTCTGTTGTGTGAACTGAATAATGCCCGGAATTAGCGAAATTCGTATGGGCGAATTTCTCCCCATGTTAAGTTTCAATTACTAATTAAATAAATTAAATTACTGACAATTTAATTCATTGATTATTTCCTTTAGACTTTCGCTTAACTTATTTCATATGACAACTATAAAATCCACCTGCATGCCTTACACATGAAAATTATAAGCTTTCATAAAGATGTATCATCAATCTCTAGACCGAGACATGGATTCTATCAACTAACTATTACTTTGCCAATGTACATTATTATTATCCAATTTACCAGGCATACTGACCCACGAAAGGATCTCTCCTTTTAATAAATCAAAACAATAATAATATACATATTTAATAATAGTTATATCAAGATTAAGAGTATAAGTACATTTAATGGCTAGAAAATTTATTTTATTAAGTCAGTATAAAATACTTATCTCTACTTGGTCCGTTCAATACATACAAAATGTACTAGCACAAGAGGTCGGAATTAAACCATTCCCATATTCAAGATAAATTATATTTAATCTTGTGCTACAATCATTCCTAATGGTTTGTCCAATTCCATCATTAGATAGTGAACATGATCTTTATACTTATAAGAACCGATGATTTAATCTTCCGTGTATAAGCTAAACTCTATACAATAAATCATCTACTATATAAGTAATGGACACAAACGAATATATGATCTATTTAAAAGTTTATTAAAATTGAATAAATAATTGTTCCATAATAAATACTATATCCAAACCAAAATCCACGGTTAATAGTATATATCCCAGCAATCTCCCACTTAGACTTTTAACCATGACAATTATTAGAGTATACTATATCTAAATGCATGGTTAATGGTATATGCCCTAACAATCTCCCACTTAGACGCATAACCATGCATCTATAACTTTCACAGCTATCCTTTTGCAAGACTATTAAAAGTCTCTGCCAATAAGCTTTTGCTATAAGGAACTTGCCAAATTATTTTCAAATGCAATCTTTGTCTAGTAGTGCTTTGTAGTAACTAACTAGTTTGGTATTAAGCTCTTTAGTGATCTTTGTTATGAAACTCTCCCAAGAGTACATACCAAACTATGATTTTCCTTACTAGTCTCCCACTACGACGAAGTACTACTGATAGCATCTTCATTACCTTGCGGTATTAAAATATTAATGACTTCTTCCTGTAGTGTTCTCTTCTCAACATTACTCCCACTACTTGAAGGTAGTAAATTTTGTCTATTAATGTTTCTTCCAATACTTAAATGCAATGGAATGTCAATTCTGACATATAAAGTTATATGTTCTTGAGCACCTGAATTTTAGATGATTCACAAATTATTTCTTTGCTTAGTTCCTAAGTGCTAGTCACCTACGATCAGATCGTAGTAATTTAATATATTTTCATGGTGCTTCTCCGTATCAAGCTTTAAAATTCTAAAATTATTCAAAGCATTCAGACTTACGGTGCATCAAATAAATATATTCATAGTCTGAGTAATCATTTATGAATATCATAAAAATACTCAAAACCACCTCTTGCCTATGTGTTCATTAGACAACACAATCAAATATAGATTAGTTCTAACTTATCACCAGCTCTCTTTCCTTTGGAGCAGAAATATCTCTTAATCATATTTCCTTCTAAATGGGATCCATAAGTTGGTAGTGCCTATACTTTCAATGAACCTTAAGGTTCATCATTGACCAACTGAAATCCTATCAAGATAATTATGACTTAAGGCGCAAGTGCACAGATAAGTTTCACTCAATTTTGAAGAACATTTTCTCTTATAAGGTAGACTAATATTATTCAATTCAGGAGAGACATTAACAATAACAAGGTCATGCATCCATGTACCACAAGAGATAAAATATTTATCAAGCTCAATAATGCAAGAGTTCGAAAATAAACTAGATATCCATCTCTTATTTTGCCTGAAAATCGGAATTAAATTCCTTATGGCAAATTGTACATACATGACATCCATCAAATTAATGTCTTATCACAACCAGAGGAAATTTTTGACTAGTGATATGACAAACTACATGAAATCATTATGGAGTTGAGATATACAACATTAAATAGATCATAATAAGTCAATTAACACTGAATAGTAAAATTCAGACTACATTCAATATATATACATACATGTATCTCGAATAGCAAATTTTGATGGGAAAAGAGTTATTCATGCAAATTATATTATATAATGCAATAAATATACAATCCAAAAGGAAACAGAACCAACTCAGATGGAGAGTAAACTGTTATTTTCAGTCAATTGTATATAATTTAACATAAAAAATTCAAACTACTACACACATATATTCATGTACCTTGAATAGAAAATTTCGATGGGAAAAGAACTACTCATGCGTAATGCTAGATCATTCACTCCAATAAATTAAAAATGACACAACTCAGATGGAGAGTATACAATTAATTCAAGTCACGCAAATATCATAATTAATAGCTCTAGTTCTATTGATCCAACATGTATACTCAGATGGAGAGTAAATACATGATATCTATAACTAGTATTTTACCTAGTGAGCTTACAATAAATTTATCCGATATGAAAGAAGACCTAAAGTCGACACATAAATTTACCCTCACTTAAAATTAATAGTGGGAGATCATAGAAATATATTTCTATTACCACCTAATCATGGTTGCATTATAATTACAATACTGATTTAACGTGTAAACTCAGATGGAGAGTCAATACATGTTATCAACTACTAGTAATTATACTCAGTAAGTTCATAATAAATTTATCCGATATGGAGGAAGACCTAAAGTCGACTCGTAAATTTATTATCTCACTATAAATAAATAGTGGAGACGATAGGGGCTAATTCCAATCATCACTTGATCACAACCACGAATTTTTCTCTAAGGATTAAGTTCTAAAATTCGAAAAAAATGCCCCAAAACCCATCCAAACAGCTAAATTTCAGGTCAATCGGAGATCATAAAAGTCATGATCTCCAAAACTGCGATCAAATTCGAAAAGTTACGATTTTAAGGATTTTTAAGAATTTCAAATACAAGTTAAATTCTTACCATATATCAATTATGTCAAATCAATATGTGTTACTATATTTCAGATTTAACATAAATAAATCCGACATAAAGAATGACTTTTCATATTCAAATCACGTTTTAATCTCGCAAACCGCCAAAACCCCCATCTAAACGATCCCAACCTACCAAAAATACGACGTAATTCACTGTAATACGGTGGGTATTTCTTATCAGGTCGTTTTTTATGGACCCACCAAATTTCAAATCAATTGGAGATCATGAAATTCATGATGACCAAAACTAGACCAAATTTGGATTAATTGCTTCAGGCAAATTTATAGATTAAATCAATGTGATTTATATTCTTTTCATATATCATATTAAGTTAAATCATCATGTGTAATCGTGTTCCAGATTTAACACAATAAGACCGATATATAAAGAATAGTTTTTCATATTAAAGCTTATTTAATCCAATAAACTGCTTAAAATTCTATATAAAAGATCTCGAAACACCGAAAAATACATGATTCATTGCATAGCAGTGAGTGTTTCTCACCAGGTTGTTTTTAATGGATCTACTAAATTTCAAGTCAATTGTAGTTCGTCAAATTCATGACCTCTAAATCCATGACCAAATTCAGAGATTAACAGTTTTAGACATTCTCATGGATTAAAATAAATATGATCATGCTTTCTATTATCCGTATAATTATTCTATGAGCACATGATATTGATTATGTCCTTATTTCGGGTAAGATACACAAAGTTTTCTCTTACATCAAATTGTCCTCCCGTTATATACACATGAGAATCCAAGATATTACTTTTCATCCTTTTGGATGGAATGCTTAATATCTCTTCTCTGAATATGTTTAGTGTTATTAGTATCCAATGGTAAATCTCATTTGGGTATATAAGACCTCCACCACAAACATACACTAATCAAGGTCAATTTACACATGGTACATTGAGAAAATTAAATGACTCAAATAAATAGGCCACTTTAGTGGATTCTTTTTATTATCCATAACTCTCAATTCATGCATTAACATAATCGTACATGTGTAAAACTATTAAGAATTTTCAATTATTTCAAATAAATAAATCACCTCAGTGATAACGTTTATTAATCATAAATTCTTAACATATATTTGATATCATCTCACATATATAAAGCTTTAAGAATATTCAATGACTCCCAATAAATAAATTACTTTGATAGTACATATTTATTAATCATAAATTCTTAATTATACACTTTTTATATACAAGTGAGAGGAAAAGAGAGACAAAACAATCTCATGTCATTAGCTATATCCGTACGCTAATATCCCAGTTACAAATAAACAGTGGCCATGTAATTAGCCACATCCTAGCTACAGCCATGAAGCCAAAAGGTCATCTATTTTCACATAGGATATTTGCTCTCTTACGGGCCATAGGTCATAAACTTAACCAGGGACAAAATTACGTGCACCACATCTTAATTGTTTGACCTAATCTCCAAAAAGAGGAACCCTTTTTCAAGACAAATTTTGTCTTCAGCCGCCAAAGCCTCTTAAGGCTTTACATGCTCTTTTTGGTTATTTACCAATCCACAATCAAAAACACATGAAGCTTTAAAATTGTTTCTGCAAGACAACCGCCAACAATCGTCCAAAAGTTTCAAATTCAATTTCCTTTTAAACCCAGTCGCGATACTACAGATATTGACCAAAGAATATGTTTGGGATTCTGCTCGTTGGCGGCAACGACGAAAATCACAAATAACCACTATTTGACGTTTCCTTAAGAAAAAACTGATTTACACTCATCATCGATGTAAGACTATAAATCACAACAATCACACAGATATACACCATTAAGGTTATCTATTTAGATGCGAGCAGACTCTGATATCAATATGAAAAATATGTATAAACAGCGAAAGCAAATAGCCATGATCCCTTGCATGTAATATAGACAACACATAATCACATATTTTAATAAAATCGATACTTATCTCTTGAAACATGATGGTGATCGCGAAAAGGGCTTTCAAGTAAGAGCGAAATCATCCACGAGCCCGTCCTCCAGTTCCAAAGTCTTCTGTTGTGTGACCCGAATAATGCTCGGAATTAGCGAAATTCGTGTGGACGAATTTCTCCTAGGAAAACCGTGTCGTAAAACCCATAGCTTCCTTATGGAATAAGACCCCTTTATATAGCCACAAGTTTTAGGGTTTAAAAACTTTTCCTAAACCTGTAGGGTCTTCCTTTTTCACCAAGAAATAGAATTCCATTTAATTCTTAATTATTCGGGCACAACAGGGACCGCAATATTTAATTAACGAGGCTTCCTATTATGGACTTAATTCGAAATATCTGAATTAATACTACCATAATAAATTACGAATTATTCCACTAAAAATTCGTAACTGCACTCCTCAGTTCAATTTCGAAATTCTTCCATTAAACCTTATTTAACTCCCCATGTTAAGATTCAGATACTAATCAAATAAATTAAATTACTGACAATTTAATTCATTGATTATTTTACGAAAGTAAGTCGATTTTTCCATTTTTTTTTACGAAAACCGACTAAATTCGATCTCTTTTCTTTGGCGCCAAAATGCGAAGATTATTTTTGCGTCCCAAAAAGTTTATTTTTAAGAAATCGACCAATTTCGACTAGTTTTTTTATTTTAAAATAAATTGAAATTAAGATTTAAGAAATAGACTTAAATCAGTTGGTTATTTCGGTCGGTCATTTAAAATAATCAACCAATGCTAGTCTATAATTTTATTTTTTTAACAAAATCGACTGAAACTGACGGTTATTTTCGCACAAAAATATTCTAGCAGGTGCTGTTGTCGGGAAGATGTCTCTAGTAGCAATGATACTGAATTGTTCCATCCATCCACAGTCGTTAGCATCATCAATGCTAGCAAGGATGGTATGGTGGTCGCGTTTCCTGAGTTTTAGCACACCTCCACTATAACGACCCGCCCGATCGTTTTGAGTATCACAGCCCCGTTTTCCATTTACTGCTCAAATTGTACTTTACAGTTGTTGTGTGAATTGCCGGAGCAATTGATTCGGGTCCGGTGAGGTTTTGGAATAAATTGGAACACTTAGTTTCAAGGTTTAAAGTTTAAGTTAAAATAGTGACCGGATGTCGACTTATGTGTAAACGACTCTAGAATGAAGTTTTGATGGTTCCAATAGCTCCGTATGGTGATTTTTGACTTAGGAGTGCGTCCGGATATTCATTTTGAAGTTCGTAGTTAAATTCGGCTTGAAATGACGAAAATAGGAAATTTAAAGTTTGAAAGTTTGTCCGGGGAGTTGACTTTCTGATATCGAGGTCAGAATCATATTTTGGAAATTGGAATAGCTTTGTTATGTCATTTATGACTTGTACGCAAAATTTGAGTTCATTCCGGATTGATTTGCTATGTTTCAGCATCGAACCTAGAATGTTCAATGTCGATTCTTCAACAATATGTGGTATCACATTAAACAAATGTGCTCCAAATTCAGTTTTGATTGAAGCATTAGATCCGTATTGAAATTATGGAGCCATAGCAAAAGAATCGTCGGATTCAGACATCGTATGAATGAGTTATGCCAATTTCCGTGTCAGAAAAGATTTCTCGTCACCGCGAGCGCCTAAGGTAGTGTGGGGCGCTAGCCCTGACACTGGAAATTTTTGGGATACTGAAAACTGTGCCACATGCAGTGCCCCACGCTACCTGTGGCGCCCGAAAAAGCTGAGGCCCTATAAACGGGGGAACAAAGTTGGGGAACTCGGTTTAGGCCATTTTTGGGCGATTTTTACGGGAAAACATTGGGATAAGTGTTCCTTATCCTATATTGATTATATTTCATGATTCCATATTCATTTATATCATGAATTCGTGAATTTATGGGGGAAAAAAAATAATATTTTTATAAAATTTTCAAAAATATAAAATGAAGATTTGAAGGTCAATCCGATGTCTGAATTTGATAATTTTTGTATGGTTGGACTCGTATGAGAACGGGTGTTCGTATTTTGTGAGTTTCGTCGGATTCCGAGATGTGGGCCCCACTGCCAATTTTTCGAGCGAAGTTGGAAATTTTTGTAAATTGTTAAATTGTAAGCATTAGAGTAAGTTGTGATTAATTTGCACGTTATTTGAATAGATACGAGTCGTTTGGATTGAATTGAGGAGATAGGAAGGCGTATGGAGGTTGATACGCGCGGAATGGAATTTCTGGAGTATTGTGCAGCTTGCTCGGTATTGGATTTGGATTGTTCGAGATAAGTAACTCTTCTAATCTTAGAGTTGAGGGTATAAACCCTGAATTATACATGGTATGTGTTTGGTGTTGAGATGACGCACATGCTAGGTGACGGGCGTGTGGTCGTGCACCGTGTGAACTGTGATTCCGTTATTCTTTTGGTACTGTGTAGTTACCTGAACTTATCTGAAATCATGGAAATCTCTACGTACTAGAGCTATTGAGCTGAGAATCATGTTAAAATCATGTTGAGGCTATATGCCAGTATTATTGAGACCCACAGAGGTCGAATTATTGTTGAATTTGTTTAAATTGAAATTTTAAAACTCAGTCATGTGCATTCATTTCATATCATCTCTCAGTCTCTGTTGCTATTTATTGATTCATCATATCATCATTTTGGGCTGATTTTCATGACATTGTGAGCCCGAGAGACTCGAGAGATTAATGACTGAATGAGGTAGAGGGCCTGATTGTGAGGATAATTATGGGATCGGGCTGCACGCCGCAGCAGACCATATTGGCTTTATATACTTTATTATTATGTGGATCGAGGCTGCCCATCTGCAGCAGGCCTAATAGGCTTTATTATAGTACGTGAGTTGTCCGTGCGGATCCAGATATTATTATAGCACGTGATTTATCCATGCAGCACATGAGTTGTCCCGTACGGATCCAGATATTATTATAGCATATGAGTTGTCCGTGCAGATTATAGCGGTTGGACTGAAGGAGCCCCTCCAGAGTCTGTACACACACCCAGTGAGTACAAGTACCTTTGGGAGGATTGAGTGGTTGTGAGGACTGAATGACTGAGTGACTAGGAGGATTGAGTGAAATGATACTCTGAGAGTATGCATATGATTTTATTACTCAGTTGCATCGCATTGATATGCACATTTGACATACATGTATAGTGATGCATTTTTCACTGGTTATCTGGAAAGGAAATAAAATATCTTATCATTGTTGAAAGGAATTTTGGGAAAAATTACTGTTTTCAAACTTACTTATATTTTTGGTAAACGATTTAGGTTTTCATTGATATACTTGAAAGGCAGAACTATTTTCAGAAATCACGTTTTTGCTGAGCATTTGATTGTTGAGTTACTTCTGGTATTTGTCACGACCCGAAATTTTCACTTTCGGACCGTGATGGCGCCTAACATTTCACTTGCTAGGCAAGCCAACGTTAGAATAATATCTATTTTTTAAACAATTTTAAATTTATTAATAACAAAGAAATAATTGCGGAAGCAAAGTTTGAAATATAGTGAATAATCCATAAAAATAACGGTGTCTAAATACCATCCCAGAATTGGTGTCACAAGTGCACGAGCTTCTAAAATAATATAAATTAAGGTCTGAATTAAATAAATCTGTCTGGAAATAAACACACAACTAAAGTAAAATAGACGGGGACTTCAGAACTGCGGACGCCATGCAGTTATACCTCAAGTCTCCTCCGAGTAGCTGAAATCCGAGCAAGTCTATAGCACGCCGCTGGGACCAACTCCAAAATCTGCACAAGAAGTGCAGAGTGTAGTATCAGTACAACCGATCTCATGTACTGGTAAGTGTTGAGCCTAACCTCGACGAAGTAGTGACGAGACTAAGGCGGTTCACTTACATTAACCTGTACGCAATATTAATAATAACAACAAATAATAGAAATAAATCAGATAACTCATTTATAATAATTGAAGCCAACTCAACAGTCATAATCCATTATTATTTCAACCAAATCTGTTGCAGCGTGCAACCCGCTCTCACAATATATTCACATTCAATTCTGTTGCAGCGTCAAACCCGCTCTCCCAATATATTCCTTTTAATCAAGTGTGTCATATATTTATTTCAATCAACTATATATATAGACTTTTAAATAAGTCTGTTGCGGCGTGCAATCCATCCCCCAAATATTAACTTTTAAATAAGTTTATTGCGGTGTGCAATCCGATCCCCCAATATTGACTTTTAATAAGTCTAATGCGGCATGCAATCTGATCCCCCAATATTTACTTTTAATAAGTCTATTGCGGCATGCAATCCGATCCCCCAATATTGACTTTTAATAAGTTTATTGCGGCGTGCAATCCGATCCCCCAATATATACATATATACTTTCATTTCCGTTGCGGCGTGCAACCCGCTCCCCCAATATAATTTTAAACAACTCATAAATATAATAAAACCTACTCCAATAAATACCACGTCTAATGAGAAATTATTAAGCATCAAGGCACATAATAATTATAATTTATTTATGAACCAAACAATGACAAATAATAATTTATTATGAAAATCATAGAGAAAATAAGTAGTTTAATATTTAATATGTTACAAATAACAATTAAAACACATAATTCAAATAGCATGTAACAATTAATGCAGAAATTCAAGAATTAATATTTGACAAAGAATAGGAGAGAAATAATTATTATAATAATTAATTTATGACTTAAAGCAATTTATGATTTTTCAAGTAAGCAGGCAAACAATTAATTTCAGGACACTTACCTCGCTTTGTAAATTCCAATTAGTTACTCAACCACAACTTTTTCTTTTAAATTTGTCTCTGAAAGCTTCAAATCTATTCACAAATAATTCGATATATTCAATACTAATCATAGGAATTAATTCCATATGAATTTACAAATTTTTCGGATAAAAATCCGAAATTCATTTAAATATTCGACAGTGGAACCCGCGTCTCAAATCCCGAAAAAACTCGTGACATCCGAACACCCGTTCCGATACGAGTTCAGCCATACAAAAATTATCCAATTCCGATATCAAATGGACCTTCAAATCTTAATTTTTTATTTTTGGAAGATTTTATAAAAATCTGATTTTTCTTCCAAAATTTTACGGATTCATCATAAAAATGAGTATGAAATCATGAAATATAATCAATATACGATAAGGAACACTGACCCCAATGTTTTCAAGTGAAAATCCCCAAAAATCGCCTTACCCGAGCTCAAAAATGGGAAAGAGTTGAAAATGGGTCGAAACCCCATTTCGAGAACTTAAGTTCTGTTTCTGGGATTTTTACCCTTCGCGAACGCGGTCAGTGCCTCGCGTTTGCGAAGCACAATTATGTGCTGTCAAATTTTACTCTTCGCGAATACGAGGTCTACCTCGCGAACGCGATGCATGCCTGGCTTGGCCTTCGCGAACGCGAACGCGAGATGCCCTTCGCGAACGCGAAGGCTAATATTTCCTGGCCAGTCTCTTTCCCTACGCGAACACGAGGCTTCTATCGCGAAGGCGGAGTTNTACAATCACGAACGCGAAGGCTAATATTTCCTGGCCAGTCTCTTTCCCTTCGCGAACACGAGGCTTCTATCGCGAAGGCGGAGTTTTGAACCTCAAGCCTTCGCGAACGCGGTCACTATGTCGCGAACGCAAAGCACAAAACGTGCCAGCCCCAATTTGCTCTTCGCGCTCGCGAGAGTACCTTCGCGAACGCGAAAAAGAACACACCAGAAGCCTGAAGTCTGCAGAAAACCAGATTTCTTAAGTCCAAAATCATCCCGTAGCCAATCTGAAACTCACCCGAGCCCTCGGGGCTCCAAACCAAACATGCACATAAGTCTTAAAAACATCATACGAACTTGCTTGCATGATCAAATCGCCAAAATAACACTTAGAACTACGAATCTGACACCAAATCAAAGGAAGTTTTCAAGAAAATTTTAAAACATATAGTTTTACAACCGGACATCTGAATCACGTCAAATCAACTCCGATTCTCACCAATTCGGCAGACAAGTCATAAATATTATAGTGGACCTATACCGGGCTCCGGAACTAAAATACGGACCCGAGGTCAATAAATCCAACATCAGTAATTTCTTAGAAATCATTAAGCTTTCAAGCTTTTAAGTTTTCATCAAAATTTCATATCTCGGGCTAGGGACCTCGGAATTCGATTCCGGGCATACGCCCAAGTCCCAAATCATGATACGGACCTACCTGAATTGTAAAAACACTGATCCGGGTTCGTTTGCTCAAAATATTGACCAAAGTCAACTTGGTTGAGTTTTAAAGCTCTAATTCACATCTTAATCCATTTTCACATAAAAAAATTTCAGAAAATTGTACAGACTGTGCACACAAGTCGAGGAATGATAAATGGTACTTTTCGAGGTCGTAGAACACAGAATTACTTATTAAATTTAAAGATGACATTTTGGGTCATCACAGTATTACTTGTTCTCCACCTCTAAAACAATCGTTCGTCCTCGAACGGAGTTAGAAAAAAGAAGTGCATGAGCTGGTGAATAAATGTGGATATTTACTATGCATGTCCGACTCGGACTCCCAGGTAGATGCCTCTACCGGCTGACCTCTCCGTTGCACCCAAACTGGAGGATAACTCTTTGACCTCAACTGTCGGACCTGCCGGGCTAGAATAGCCACCTGCTCCTACTCGTAAGTCAATTCTTTCTCCAATTGGACTGAGATGAAATCTAAACATATGGGACAGATCACCATGATATCTCGGAGTATAGACACATGGAACACCGGATGAACCGTTGATAAACTAGGTGGTAATACAAGCTTGTAGGCTACTTCACCTACCCTTTCAAGAATTTCAAAGGGTCCAATATACCTAGGGCTCAACTTGCCCTTCTTTCCGAACCTCATTACATCTTTCATAGGTGAAACCTGGAGCAATATTCGTTTTCCAACCATGAATGCAATATCACGAACTTTACGGTCGGCATAACTCTTTTTCCTAGACTAAGTTGTGCGAAGTCGATCATGAATAAGCTTGACCTTATCCAAGGCATCCTGTACCAAATCGATACCCAACAACCGAGCCTCTCCCGATTCAAACCAACCAACTAGCGATCGGCATCGCCTTCCGTATAATGCCTCATATGGAGCCATCTGAATGCTCGACTGGTAGCTATTATTATAAGCAAACTCTGCAAGTGGCAATAAATGATCCCAAAAACCTCCAAAGTCTATAACACAAGCGCGAAGCATATCTTCTAATATCTGAATAGTGCGCTCTGATTGTTCGTCTGTCTGTGGATGAAATGTTGTACTCAACTCTACCCGCATGCCTAACTCACATTGTACAACCCTACAGAAATGTGAGGTAAATTGCGCACCTCGATATGAAATAATAGACACGGGCACACCGCGAAGGCGAACAATCTCACGAATGTAAATTTCAGCTAACCTCTCTGAAGAATAGGTAACTGCCACTGGAATGAAATGGGCTGACTTGGTCAACCTGTCCATAATGACCCAAACTGTGTCATATTTTCTCTGAGTCCGTGGGAGCCCAACAACATAATCCATAGTGATACACTCCCACTTACACTCAGGAATTTCTAACTTCTGAAGCAAATCACTAGGTCTCTGATGCTCGTACTTAACTTGCTGACAATTCAGACACCGAGCTACATGTGCAACTATATTCATTCTTCTCCACCAATAATGTTGTCGCAAATCTTGATACATTTTGGCGGTACCTGGATGAATAGAATACCTGGAACTATGTGCTTCTTCAAGAATTAATTCACGAAGCCCATCCACATTAGGCACACAAATACGACCCTGCATTAGCAGAACCCTATCTTCCCACACAGCAACCTGTTTGGAATCACCGTGCCACACCGTGTCCTTAAGGAGAAGTAAGTGAGGATCATCATACTGCCTCTCTCTGATGCACTCATATAAAGAAGACCGAGCGACTGTGCAAGCTATAACCCGACTGAGTTCTGAAACATCTAACCTCACGAACTGATTAGCCAAAGTCTGAACATCTTCAGCTAATGGCCTCTCACCAACCGGAATATACGCAAGACTGCCCATACTCATAGCCTTTCTACTCAAGGCATCAGCCACCACATTGGCCTTTCCGGGGTGATACAAAATGGTGATATCATAGTCTTTCAACAACTCCATCCATCTTCTCTACCTCAATTTAAGATCCTTTTTTTTTAACAGATACTGGAGGCTATAATGATCAGTAAATACCTCACACGAGACACCGTAAAGGTAATGCCTTCAAATCTTTAGCGCATGAACAATGGCTGCCAATTCTAAGTTATGAACAGGATAATTCTTCTCGTGAACTTTCAACTGCCACGACGCATATGCAATTACCTTGCCATCTTGCATTAATACTACACCAATCCCAATGTGAGATGCATGACAATATACCGTATACGATCCTGAACCTGTGGGTAATACCAACATTGGCGCTGTAGTCAAAGCGGTCTTGAGCTTCTGAAAGCTCAACTCACACTCGTCTGACCATCTGAATGGGACACCTTTCTGGGTCAATCTGGTCAATGGGCTTGCTATAGATGAAAACCCTTCCACAAACCGACGATAATAACCTGCTAAACCCAGGAAACTCCGGATCTCTATAACT
>AWOL01S0012397.1:23885-40764 GCA_000715115.1 Nicotiana otophora
GAGTAAATCAAGATATCATCAATGAATACAACCACAAAAGAATCCAAATAAGGCTTGAACACCCGATTCATCAAATCCATAAATATTGCTGGAGCATTTGTCAACCCAAATGACATCACTAGGAACTCGTAATGCCCATACCGTGTTCGAAAAGCTGTCTTAGGGACATTAGATGTCCTAATCTTCAACTGATAGTAACTGGATCTCAAATCAATCTTCAAAAATACCTTGGCACCCTAAAGCTGATCAAATAAGTCATCAATTCTTGGCAGCGGATATTTGTTTTTGATAGTGGCCTTGTTTAACTACCGATTATTTATACACATCCGCATCGAGCCATCTTTCTTCTTTACAAATAATACTGGTACACTTCAGGGCGAGACATTAGGTCTAATGAATCCCTGTTCAAGCAAGTCTTGTAAATTCTCTTTCAATTCTTTCAACTCTGGCGGGGCCATACGGTATGGTGGAATAGAAATGGGCTGAGTGTCTAGAGCCAAATCAATACAGAAGTCAATATCTCTGTCGGGTGGCATCCCCGACAGATCTGCAGGAAATACTTCTAAAAATTCACGAACAACTGGTACTGAGTCTATAGAAGGGACATCCGTACTTGGATCGCGAATATAAGCCAAACAGGCTAGACATCTTTTCTCTACCATACGCCGAGCTTTCATATAGGAAATAACCCTGCTGGCAGAATGGCTAGGAGTTCCTTTCCACTCTAACCGAGGTAACCCCGGCATAGCTAGGGTCACTATCTTGGCATGACAGTCCAATGTAGCATGATAAGGAGACAACCAATCCATACCTAAGATGACATCAAACTCTACCATATCAAGAAGTAGAAGATCCGCACTAGTCTCAAGATTACCAATAGTAACCACACACGAACGATAGACATGATCTACTACAACAGAGTCTCCCACCAGTGTTGATACACACACAAAAGCACTCAGAGAATCACAAGGCACATCCAAATATGAAGCAAAATAGGAGGACTCATAGGAATAAGTAGATCATGGATCAAATAGAACTGAAGCATCTCTATGGCAAACTGGAATAATACCTGTGATCATAACATCAGATGACTCGGCCTTAGGCCTAGCTGGAAAAGCATAAAATAGGGGCTGGGCCCCACCACTCTGAACTGCATCTCTGGGATGACCTCTAACTGGCTGGCCTCCACCTCTAACGGTCTGAGCTCCACCTCTAATGGCCTGACCTCCACCTCTAATGGCCTGACCTCTACCTCTAACTGCCTGACCCCTACCTCTAACTGGCTGAGCAGTCGGTGAAGCAACCGGTGCCGGTATGATGACACGAGAATCATGTCGAAATCTATTACTCACCAATCTAGGGCAATACCTCCTGATGTGACCAATGTTCCCACACTCATAACACCAATCCTGATGCCGTGGCTGTTGAAGCTGAAGCTGACCCAAATGGGCCAAATAACCACTGTAGTAACTCTGGAGTGGTGGTGCACTGATAGGATCTAAATATGCACTGAATACTGGCTACCCAGAGTAAGGCATAATAGGATAGTGACTCCCTAAAGCACTAAGAGATGCATGAAGTGCTGAATGAAACGGTTTGGGAGGATGACCCCTACCAAAATTACCCCTGCCTCCAGACGAGGCACCACTGAAGCCACCGAACTTACAAGGCACCACTGAAGCAACCGAACTGACGAGGCCTCTTATCAGACCTCTGCCCTTTCTCCTGTGCAAGAACCATCTCGATCCTCCTGACGACATTAGCAGCCGCCTGAAAAGAAATCTCACTTCCGATTTCCTTGGCCATATGGAGTCTGATAGGGTGAGTGAGTCCCTCAGTAAACCTCCTCACTTTCTCTCCCTTCGTAGGTTGTAAAAGGAGAGCATGCTAGGCCAAATCCACAAAACGTGACTCATACTGAGTAACAGTCATACACCCCTACTGTAGACGCTCAAATTGCTTGTGGAATTCCTCTCTCAATATGATAGGGAGGAACTTCTCCAGAAATAGCTGAGAAAATTGCTCCCAGGTAAGTGCAGGTGATCCGACTGGTCGGGTCAATGTATAATCTCTCCACCACTTCTTGGCGGAACCCGTCATCTGGAATACAGCAAAATTAACCCCATTGGTCTCAACTATACCCATGTTTCGCAGCACCTCGTGGCAACGTTCAAGATAATTTTGTGGGTCCTTAGAAGGTGTACCACTGAAGTGAACTGGAAAGAGCTTAATGAACTTATCTAGTTTCAATAAGGCCTTAAAAGATATGGCGGGCCTACTGGAGCCTGATTCTGGGGAGCCATCTGCTCCGGAGCGGGAGTAGTGGGAGTTTGTACTCCTCCCCCAGCCCATGAGACGTCTGGTGCCACTGTAAAGGTAATATTATGGGCCACACCCTCCATAAGACTCACCAATCGGACTAGAGCGTCCTGAAGCACTGGAGTGTCTATGAATCCTTCCGGGACCTGAACTGGTCCAACTGGTACATTCTGAACTGGGACCTCCTCTTGAAGGTTTACCTGAGGTTCTATAACATGCGCAACTGCTCGAGCTCTGGACTGAGCTCTACCTCGGCCTCGACCTCTACCCCTGGCCATAGTTGCCACCGGGGGTTCTGGTCCCTGTCCATCGGTAGAGGTATTACGTGTTCTCACCATCTGCGAGAGAATACGAGTAGAATGGTTCAATCATCGATGATAGAATAAAATCGCACGACAGAATAAGAAAGAAGTGATATTGTTCCTAAACTTCATAGCCTCTGAGAGATAAGTACAGACGTCTCCGTACCGATCCTTCAGACTACTAAGTTTGCTCGTGACTCGTGAGACCTATGCAACCTAGTGCTCTAATACCAATTGTCACGACCCGAAATTCCCACCTTCGGACCGTGATGGCGCCTAACATTTCACTTTCTAGGCAAGCCAACGTTAGAATAATATTATTCATTTTTAAAACAATTTTAAATTTATTAATAACAAAGAAACAAATGTGGAAGCAAAGTTTGAAATATAGTGAATAATTCATAAAAATAACAGTGTCTAAATACCATCCTAGAATTGGTGTCACATGTGCACGAGCTTCTAGAATAATACAAATTAAGGTCTGAATTAAATAAATCTGTCTGGAAATAAACACACAGCTAAAGTAAAATAGATGGGGACTTCAGAACTGCGGACGCCATGCAGTTATACCTCAAGTCTCCTCCGAGTAGCTGAAATCCGAGCAAGTCTATAGCACGCCATTGGGACCAATTCCGAAATCTGCATAAGAAGTGCAGAGTGTAGTATCAGTACAACCGACCCCATGTACTGGTAAGTGTTGAGCCTAACCTCGACGAAGTAGTGACGAGACTAAGGCGGTTCACTTATATTAACCTGTAATATTAATAACAACAATAAATAATAGAAATAAATCAGGTAACTCATTTATAATAATTGAAGCCAACTCAACAGTCATAATCCATTATTATTTCACCCAAATCTGTTGCAGCGTGCAACCCGCTCTCACAATATATTCACATTCAATTCTGTTGCAGCGTGCAACCCGCTCTCCCAATATATTCCTTTTAATCAAGTCTGTCATATATTTATTTCAATCAAGTATATATATAGACTTTTAAATAAGTCTGTTGTGGCGTGCAATCCGATCCCCCAAATATTGACTTTTAAATAAGTCTATTGCGGCGTGCACTCCGATCCCCCAATATTGACTTTTAATAAGTCTAACTCGACGTGCAATATGATCCCGCAATATTGACTTTTAATAAGTCTATTGCGGCGTGCAATCCGATCCCCCAATATCGACTTTTAATAAGTCTATTGCGGCGTACAATCCAATCCCCCAATATATACACATATACTTTCATTTTCGTTGTGGCGTGCAACCCGTTCCCCCAATATAATTTTAAATAACTCATAAATGTAACAAAACCTACTCCAATAAATACCACGTCAAATGAGAAATTATTAAGCATCAAGGCACATAATAATTATAATTTATTTATGAACCAAACAATGACAAATAACAATTTATTATGAAAATCATAGAGAAAATAAGTAGTTTAATATTTAATGTGTTAAATGTCAAATAACAATTAAAGCACATAATTCAAATAACATGTAACAATTAATGCAGGAATTCAAGAATTAATATTTGACAAAGAATAGGAGAGAAATAATTATTATAATAATTAATTTATGACTTAAAATAATTTATAATTTTTCAAGTAAGCAGGCAAACAATTAATTTCACGACGTATAGACACTCGTCACCTCGCCTATAGGTCGTTCACATGCTTTTCACATAACAAATAATTTAAGGGTTCTATTCCCTCAAGTCAAGGTTAACCACGACACACTTACCTCGCTTTGCAAATTCTAATCAATTACTCAACCACAGCTTTTCCTTTTAAATTTATCCCCGAAAGCTTCAAATCTATTCACAAACAATTCGATATATTCAATACTAATCATAGGAATTAATTCCATATGAATTTATAAATTTTCCAGATAAAAATTCGAAATTCATTTAAATATTTGACAGTGGGACTCACATCTCAAATCCCAAAAAACACTTGTGAAATCCGAACACCCGTTTCGATACGAGTTTAACCATACAGAAATTGTCCAATTCCGATATTAAATGGACCTTCAAATCTTAATTTTTCGTTTTTGGAAGATTTTATAAAAATCTGATTTTTCTTCCAAAATTTCACGGATTCATGATAAAAATGAGTATGAAATCATGAAATATAATCAATATAGGATAAGGAACACTTACTCCAATGTTTTCCCGTAAAAATCACCCAAAAATCGCCTTACCCGAGCTCAAAAATGGGAAAGAGTTGAAAATGGGTTGAAACCCCATTTCGAGAACTTAAGTTCGGTTTCTGGGATTTTTACCCTTCGCGAACGCGGTCAGTGCCTCGCGTTCGCGAAGCAAAATTATGTGTTGTCAAATTTTACTCTTCGCAAATGCGAGGGCTACCTCGCGAATGCGATGCATGCCTGGTTTGGTCTTCGTGAACGCGAGATGCCCTTCGCGAACGCGAAGGCTAAGTTTTCCTCGCGAGTCTCTTTCCCTTCGCGAACGCGAGGCTTCTATCGCGAAGGCGAAGCTTTGAACCTCAAGCCTTCATGAACGCGGTCACTATGTCGTGAACGCGAAGCACAAAATGTGTCAGCCCAATTTGCTCTCCGCGTTCGCGAGAATACCTTCGCGAACGCGAAAAAGAACACACCAGAAGCCTGAAGTCTACAGAAAACCAGATTTCTTAATTCCAAAATCATCCCTTAGCCTATCTGAAACTCACCCGAGCCCTCGGGGCTCCAAACCAAACATGCACACAAGTCTTAAAACATCATATGAACTTACTCGCGAGATCAAATCGCCATAATAACACCTAGAACTATAAATCAAACACCAAATCAAAGAAAGTTTTAAAGAAAACTTTAAAACTTATATTTTTACAACCGGACGTCCGAATCACGCCAAATCAACTCTGATTCTCGCCAATTTTAGCAGACAAGTCATAAATATTATAGTGGACCTATACCGAGCTCCGGAACCAAAATATGGACCCGAGGTCAATAAATCCAACATGAGTAATTTCTTAGAAATCATTAAGCTTTCAAGCTTTTAATTTTTCATCAAAATTCCAAACCTCGGGCTAGGGACCTCAGAATTCGATTCCGGGTATACGCCCAAGTCTCAAATCACGATACGGACCTACCGGAATCGTTAAAATACTGATCTGGGTCTGTTTGCTCAAAATGTTAACCAAAGTCAACTTAGTTGAGTTTTAAAGCTCTAATTCATATTTTAATCCATTTTTCACATAAAAACATTTCGGAAAATTATACGGACTGCGTACGCAAGTCGAGGAATGATAAATGGTGCTTTTCGAGGTCTTAGAACACAGAATTACTTATTAAATTTAAAGATGACATTTTGGGTCATCACAGTATTACTTGTTTAAGTTGTTATGAACTATTGTTGGTTATTGAAGTTGAGACCCGACCTTGGTACAAGCTCGTCACTACTTTCAACCTAAGGTTAGGTTTGTTACTTACTCAGTACATGGGGTCGATTGTACTGATACTACACTTCTGCACATTGCGTGTAGATGTTGACTGCTATTGTTGTTGTGCTCGATGGTTGCCGGATTTGAAGATGTGCCTGCATTCTTATGGTAGCTGCCTCTTGTTCATGGTAGCCTTAGATTATAAAAACTCTGTTTATGTACTTTTCAAACAAAAGATGTATTTACTTCATATCAGCTTTGTAAATTCTATTCTTAGAAGCTCATGATTTGTACTACCACTCCTTGGGGAGTTTAATAGAGTCAGTTAAATATTATTTGAATTAGATATTTATAAATTGGCTTACCTAATAGGTTGGGTTAGGTGTCATCACGACTAGTTGGATTTTGGGTCGTGACAAGGTGGTATCATAGCTCTAGGTTCATAGGTTCTACAAGTCAGGAGCAAGTGTCTAGTAGAGTCTTGTGGATCGGTATGATGACGTCCATACTTATCTTCGAGAGGCTACAGGGCATTTAGGATATATACTTTCCATCTTTCTTTCCTTATCGTGCGGGATTGATTCTGCTTGAGACATAACTCTTTGAATTCCTTCCATGTATTTGTATGCGCACATGAGCGCTCGGTATCAGTTGTGCATCGTCGGCTTGTGATTCTATGAATGAAGTTTGAGAGTGTATGCTGTGTTTTGGTGATTGGCCAGTCTGGAGGACTTGAGGCCATGGTTAGACCGCATCTTAAGCTCGGTAGCTTCAGTTGTAACTTGTACATTTTGACTTATATGTCTGGTAATGTACCTATGAGTGGAATTTGTGGCTCGATGAGCAGTGAAATGGCTTTGTGATGAGTATGATGTAACTGTAGGATGTGTTAAGATGATGTGAATATGGCGAGAAGTGTTTCCTTAAAGTGTAAAGGAAGGCTATTGGGTGCTTGATTTCTATCTTGATGTGACGTATAGTCTCGAGTTATGAGTGTGTTGAAAGATTTTTCATGTTGTTTAAATGTGGAATGAAGTAGATTTTTCATGTCTTGTGGTGAGTTTAGACCGAGGAAGATTAAGAGATGGCGTAGTAGTTGTGGCTGTGAAAGGCTATGGAGAGATGTCAGTTTGAAGCTAAGCAGGTGGGTTATCACCTGCGAGGTAAACTACGGATGTGCGGTCATTATGATTTTGTGTGGGGGCTTTCTTTTCTACCAGCGGGGTGTACGTGTTGAGATTTAAATTTGAATCTGGTTGAGACAGTTGACTTGACTGTCAAGAGAAATAAATGTGAGCTTAGCGAATGATTGAGGTATTTTATGGTTGGTGTGGCATGAGCTTGAGATATCTTTTTTTCGTTGAACTGACTACAGTATTGTGGTAGTAATAGAGTATGGATATTGTGAGTTATGGAATGTTTTGATTTATGGCTTTGAGCCAAGTGGGGGAGTCTGCTATTGGCAATTTAATTCATGACTAGGTGTCAAATTGTTGTTTTGATCTGAGGTTTACTTGGGAATCAGTGATGACTTGCAGAGGTGGAGTTCGAGAATGACTCGAGTAAGGAAATTTCTGGATATGGGTTATCTTGCGCTTTATGAGTATATGAATATCGTGGGATAAGTGAGTTGTTATTTGTGAATGATCTAGTGCCCACGGAGTATGAAACTGATCGGTGGTATTAAAGTAGAGTTAATTCTTTGAGTGTTGCTGTGCTAATGGGGAACGTGTCTCTTTGCCCATTTGGGAGGTGTAATTGGGATTTGAATAAAGGGGGAGACTCTCGAGAAAGTTCCAATAGGTTCGAGGTTTATATATAGCAATTGAGAAATTCTCCGGACTTGTGTATGGATAAAATCTGAGATTTGCATTTAATGGCGACTGGACTTGCGGAAATTCTATATGACTAGGAACTCTATATTTCAGTATAAGAAAGGAAATAGGGACAATTTTAAATTTACATAAGGTCTTCCAGAGTGGGTGTCGCGGTTGTGGTGCTTAAGAGATGAGTCAGTGGCTTATGGACTTTAGGGCTTTGTGGTTTATATTAGGGTCTCTTGTGTGGTAGATTTTTGGCTAATGATCGTGATGTTCTAGCAAGGAGGAGTATCAATCTGAAGACAATTTGGAAAGGACTTGGAGAAATATGACAACTTGGTAGTAGGTTGAGTTAGCACAATAATGGATATAATCAGTTCTTTGGGTACTTATGATGTGGCTAGTCTCCATAGGTGTTTCGTGGTAATGATCTTGGGTTTGGCGACCTGCATGGCTTGGTTGAGCTAGAGAGATTCAACTCTGATGGCTTGATTATGTGCAAATGGATTCCAAAGTATTCTCGAGGATTTCTACCACGGTTTGAGATGGGTATTTTCCTACCGGCCTGAGGAGCATGTTGAGTATTGTGATTTTCTACCGGATGGAATCAAATGGGAGGCTTCTGGCTGATCGTATATGTATTTTACTTGTGACTCATAATGATTATGAGGTTCTCGTATTTTTCAAATGATGGCATAATAGATGCAGTGTGTTGTGTGGGATTAAGGTTGGCGTGTGCAAGGTCACAGTTTAGCTTTGAAAGAGAGGTCATAAATTCTTAGAGAGATGAATAGTTTTTGATGTTTATATGAATGCTATCACTATTTGGTATTGCGTGAGTAGAGTATACATTTCAGAAGGCGCACTATGTTTTGAATTATGGATATTTTATTGGTATTGTGGCATTTTCATGGTTGATCGACTGATGATTTTAAGACGTTGCTATGTGGAAAGAAAGAATGGGAGAAATATTCCTCGTGGGATGATTGTGTTTGAGAGATGTGTTAGACATTCGGGCGGTGAAGATGGAATCAGAAATGGTGATTCGTGTGTTCTATGGATTTGGAGCAGATTGTTTCATAGTTGCGGACTGTGAAGTCGTGGCCGAAGCTAGCCAGATAATGGTATGTATTATGACTCCGTCGTTGTCAATTTTTGGAGGGTTATTTATTTGCTGTGGGTGGCCAGAGTTGATTTGGGGGTCCATTGGTGGGCCCAACTAAGATGTGTATTCTACACTGAGCCGGAATGGTTGGCTCCATACTGCTATTGTTGAGGAATGTGCCATTCGGTTGATGTTGAACTTATACGTGTTCTGAAATGATCTGTGAGTTACTCCTTTTATGCTACGAGGAGTTGTGATTCATTGGTTATGTGCACACATGGTGCGGTTCTATTAGGGGCCTTATGGCATAATTTGAGCGAGATGAACATTTGGGTATTGCATGATTGATTGCGTATTGGTTATGTTCTTTCAGGTTTTGTGTGGCATTGTGGCAGTTGCCTCTCCGTGGTTATTAATTTTGAGCAAGGCGGCTCATGGTATATAATATGGACCAACGTTTGGATGGGGTCACGCATTGCAGCGGAGTTATGTTAAGGTATGAACCTTGTGTTAGAATCGGGTGATGGTTCTACGGTGTGTGCTGAATTTTTAGCATTTCTTTGTGGCAGTACTCGTTAATCTGGCGGGGCAGTTCTCTCATTTGAGACATTTTCCATGACCGAGTATATTTGAATTATTGCGTATTGGTACACGGATAGCACGGGTTGTGACTCTAAGTTATATTGATGTGACATATATGTGGGACAGTTGTGTATAACAATATAAGGTCATTGGACCTAGAATGGGTACTATCAGCTTGATTACGGTATATTCGGGAAGATAATATTGAAAGTCGGCTTAGAAAGTGATTATGGTTCTAGTTTGGGCAAGAGAGTTCCATGACTTGTTGATATGATAAGGGGTCATGAGATTCCGCGTGTTTCTTTTATTATCGGCAGTGCAAGAAGGTTTTGGAATGAGTTGTTGTTTGATATGTGATTTAATACCGGTATCAGGATTAGTTTAAGCAACTACAATGATTAGAAATTATTGCGAGTATGCGAGTTGTGTGGTATATCATGTGATTACATCTGGAGCCATGACTAAGGAGTAAGGCCTAATACAGCTTATTAAGACTCATATAGTGTGTGGATATGAGATTCAGGCCTTGAAAAGAAATTTTTGGATGTTGGAAATTAGATTCCAAGGTTAATGGGATAAAGTTAGATCAATGATTTCAGTTGTATTGTGTTGTCAAGCCTATATGGAATAGGGTGATGTGGGTTCACCCCCGGGTATGTGCGTGGTAAGGTGGAATAGAGATTTGAAGTTTAAGAACAAATCTTGGCACGTTCGAGGACGAACGTATGTTTAAGTGGGGGAGAATGTAATGACCCGACCAGTCGTTTTGAGTATCACAACACTGTTTCCCCATTTACTGCTCAAATTATACTTTACAGTTATTGTGTGAATTGCCGGAGTAATTGGTTTGGGTCCGGTAAGGTTTTGGAATGAATTGGAACACTTGGTTCCAAGGTTTAAAACTTAAGTTAAAATAGTGACCGGATGTCGACTTATGTGTAAACAGCCCCGGAATACAGTTTGGAAGTTTGACCGGGGAGTTGAATTTCTGATATCGAGGTTGAAATCATATTTTGGAAATCAGAATAGCATTGTTATGTCATTTATGACTTATACGCAAAATTTGAGTTCATTCCGGATTGATTTGCTATGTTTCGGCATCGAACCTAGAATGTTCGATGTCGATTCTTCAAGAATATGTGGTATCACATTAATAAAATGAGTTCCAAATTCAGTTTTGAATGAAGATTAGATCCGTATTGGAATTACGGAGCCATAGCAAAAAGAATCGTCGAATTCGGACATCGTATGAGAGAGTTATGTCCATTTCCTGTTGCCGCGAGCACCCAGGGTAGCGTGGGGCGCTAGCCCTAGCGCTGAGAATTTTGGGGATACTGGAAATTGTGCCACAGGCAGCGCGCCATGCTACCTGTGGCACCCGAAATACCTGAGGCCCTATAAACAGGGGTTTTCAGCCATTTTTGACAAAAAACAAAGTTGGGGAGCTCGGTTTAGGCGATGTTTGGGCGATTTTCACGGGAAAATATTGGGGTAAGTGTTCCTTATCCTATATTGATTATATTTCATTATTCCATATTCATTTACATCATGAATCCGTGAATTTATGGAAGAAAAATTAGATTTTTATAAAATCTTCCAAAAATATAAAATGAAGATTTGAAGGTCAATCCGATGTCGGAATTTGATAATTTTTATATAGTTGGACTCGTATCGGAACGAGAGTTCGGATTTTGTTAGTTTCGTCAGATTCTAAGACGTGGGCCCTACTGTCGATTTTTCGAGCGAAGTTGAAATTTTTTATAAATTGTTAAATTGTAAGCATTAGAGTACGTTGTGATTAATTTGCACGTTGCTTGAATAGATACGAGTCGTTTGGCTTGAATTGAGGAGATAGTAAGGCGTATGGAGGTTGATACGCGTGGAATGAAATTTCTGGAGTATTATACAGCTTGCTCGGTATTGAATTTGGATTGTTCGAGGTAAGTAACTCTTCTAATCTTGGAGCTTAGGATATAAACCCTGAATTATGCATGTTATGTGTTTGGTATTGAGGTGACGCACATGCTAGGTGACGGACGTGTGGGCGTGCACCGTGTGAACTGTGATTTTGTTATTCCTGTGGTACTATGTAGTTACCTGAACTTATCTGAGATCATGGAAATCTCTACGTACTAGAGCTATTGAGCTGAGAATCATGTTAAAATCATGTTGAGGCTATATGCCAGTATTATTGAGACCCACAGAGGTCAAATTGTTGTTGAATTTGTTTAAATTGAAATTTTAAAACTCAGTCATGTGCATTCATCTCATATCATCTCTCAGTCTCTGTTGTTATTTATTGATTCATCATATCATCATTTTGGGCTAATTTTCATGACATTGTGAGCCCGAGAGACTGGATAGATTGATGACTGAGTGAGGCCGAGGGCCTGATTGTGAGGATAGTTATGGGATCGGGTTGCATATCGCAGCAGGTCACATTTGCTTTATATAATTTATTATTATGTGGATCGGGGTTGCCCACCTGTAGCAGGCCTTATAGGCTTTATTGTAGCACGTGAGTTGTCCGTGAAGATCCAAATATTATTACAACACGTGAGTTGTCCGTGCGGATCCAAATATTATTATAGCACGTGAGTTGTCCGTGCAACACTTGAGTTGTCCGTGCCGATTATAGCGCTTGGGCTGAAGGAGCTCCTTTGAAGTCTGTACACACCCCCAGTGAGCGCAGGTACCTACTGAGTACGAGTGCCGAGCGCGGGTGCCGAGTGATTTGGGAGGATTGAGTGACTGTGAGGCATGAGTGACTGTGAGGACTAAGTGACTGTGCGGACTGAGTGACTGGGAGGACTGAGTGAAATGATACTCTGAGAGTATGCATATGATTTTATCACCGAGTTGCATCGCATTGATATGCACATTTGACATACAGGCATAGTGATGCATTTTCCACTGGTTATCTGGAAAGGAAATAAAACATCTTATCATTTTTGAAAGGAATTTTGGGAAAAATTACTATTTTCAAACTTACTTATATTTTTGGTAAACGATTTGGGTTTTCATTGATGTACTTGAAAGGCAGAACTTTTTTCAGAAATCACGTTTTTGCTGAGCATTTGATTGTTGAGTTACTTATGGTATTACTTGTTTAAGTTATTATGAACTATTGTTGGTTATTGAAGTTGAGACCCGACCTTGGTACAAGGTCGTCCCTACTTTCAACCTAAGGTTAGATTTGTTACTTACTCAGTACATGGGGTCGGTTGTACTGATACTACACTTCTGCACATTGCGTGCAGATGTTGGCTGCTGTTGTTGCTGTGCTCGATGATTGCCGGATTTGAAGATGTACCTGCGTTCTTATGGTAGCTACCTCTTGTTCATGGTAGCCTTAGATTATAAAACTTTGTTTATGTACTTTTCAAACAGAAGATGTATTTACTTCATATCAGCTTTGTAAATTCTATTCTTAGAAGCTCACGATTTGTACTACCAGTCCTTGGGAAGTTTAATAGAGTCAGTTAAACATTATTTGAATCAGATATTTATAAATTGGCTTACCTAACGGGTTGGGTTAGGTGCCATCACAACTAGTTGGATTTTGGGTCGTGACATTCACGGAAAATCTTTGGGGGATAGAGGTTGACCAAGTGTGTGAGAGTTAGGGTTCCACAGTCTCGGAACACATTTTCCGAAGGCAAGCCATCGTACGCCATACTGATTGGCCTGCTTGAGCAAAATAGATTTGTTAACGATGGCAAAATTCTAAAATGATTGGGGTCAATTCCTTGACCAATCTCAAAGTGAAAGGGTATGTGTAAACATATACGAACCCTGGTTTGGTGAAGGTGAACCTTTCCACCTCATTGGGGATGAAGATTTCAATGTCATTTCATTCAGAATCTTCATTCACGATGGGAGTGCTCGAAAAGCGAATGGAAGAATGATATCTGCGAACATGCCAGTGTCTGTCGTTTATGGGATTAATAGGCTCTTTTTGGACTTGAATGTATGACTGGGTGTTAAGTTGAAGGTGTATGATAGAGTTAACGATATGAGGTTCAGATTCGACATCAACTTCAAACTTCCTTTGCTTTGTTCTTTTGAGGGCCACCTCCGAAGAGAAAACCAATGTTTCTGAGGACATAGGTGTTAGAAGACATGACCGTTAGAAATTTGAGTAGGAAGATATTAATGAGAAAGGTGAATTTTTGCAGTAGGGTTCTAAGAAAATTTGAAGAAGAATAAGAAGAGTTTTTAAAAGTAAAAAGTAAAATTGAAGAGTAGGGGAGAAGTTTATAAGCAACATAATTCATAGTCATGATTACCCTAAAAACCGGCGAAAATATTTACCAAATCACGGGATAACACGTGTTTGGATCATTAAATGCGAAGAGACGTGCGTCCTTTCAAGTGTCAGAAACTTACTCGTTAAGGAAAAAAGTTTTATCTACTTCTAAGTAACACTAAATTATTCTCATCGAAAAGTAAGGGGACTATATGTATAGGGTAAAATTGGGTAGCGACAGTTGAATGAATTACGAAGTGATACGTGTAACTGGAGACAGGTAATATATGGATCATCAAATAGTTAATATCGGATACAAATATGAACACGGTACTGTGTAAATTCCTAAGGTATGGGAACCGATAATAAAGATTTGAAAGGAAGACATAAGCTGGGAAAGACAACATTCAATGGGCAGCCGTTACAAAGAATCTCTGCATTAATAGCCAACCGTTATGCAACCATAAATGACGGTTTTATTCTCATTCAAGAAGAACTTGATTTGGGGATCTTGTCTCCCTAAATAGAGCTATAAATGAGAGAATTAGTATCCATTGTAGGACACAAAAAATTATTTGTACTCAAAGGCTATAATTCGCTCTTATATTATAAAATTACTTGATTTCTTTTGTTCTTAATATTGTTCATATTATTGCTTCCGGATAGGCTCATCATACAATCGGGCTTGTATTTTCTTTTATAAATTGACTCTATTATTACTTATTTCATATTTTTGGATCAAGTTAATTCACGTGTCTATAAACAACATTACAAATTTAATTGTTCCATTTGACGGGTAAACACTAAATGAGGCAAGTTATTTATGGTATTTTGAAGTGATTATATTTTATTTGTGCTAGCCTTGACTCTATAATTTTGGGATTTCTTTAAAAATCGGATACAAACATGAACTCGATACTGTGTAAATTCCGAAACTATAGAAACCGATAACAAAGATTTGAAAGGAAGACATAAGCTGGGAAAGACAACATTCAATGAGCAGTCGTTACAAATAATTCCAGCATTAGTAGCCAACCGTTATGCCACCATCAATGACGATTTTATTCTCATTTAAGAGAAGCTTGATTTGGGGACCTTGTCTCCCTAAATAGAGCTATAAACGAGAAAATTAGTATCCATTGTAGGACATAAAGAATTATTTGTACTCAAAGGCTATGATTTGCTTTTATCATATAAAATTACTTGTTTTCTTTTGTTCTTAATATTGTTCATATTATTGCTTCCGGATAGGCTCATTATATAACCGGTCTTGTATTTTCTTTTATAAATTGATTATATTCTTACTTATTTCATATTTTTGGATCAAGTTAATTCACGTGTCTATAAACAACATTACAAATTTAATTGTTCCGTTTGACGAGTAAACACTAAATGAGGTAAGCTATTTATGGTATTTTGAAGTGATTATATTTTATTTGTGCTAGTCTTAACTCTATAATTTTGGGATTTCTTTAAAAGTTTCTCCCCAAATTTTACAAAAATAAAAAGTGAAAGTCAGAGTTAAGTTTCAAAGAGGTAATTCATGAGTTGCTATGATTTTTAGAAGCTGCATTATGGTGCAATTGCAAATTGGGGAAACTCTGAGCGGTGTGTAATTATTGATGATAGCTAGGTGGTTGGAGAAGACAATGAATATTGGTTGCTAGTATTAATTCTTATGGACAACTCTAAATGACGTTTATAACCTAGAGAACTAGCTTGAATGCTAAGGTTGCATGAAGACATCAGCCTAGATATAAAATCACGAAAATTGGGTGGGCTAAGACCAATACGCAAGACTGGATTGACAGGAGAAAAAAAAAATTACATCATATAGCAAAGGTATACACCTATTTATTATAAATTAAAATTATTTTAAAATATTATTTTCTATAAATACCTTTTATATTTGTTGGGATTTTAAGCTTGTGTAGCTTAAAGAGGGTGAATGAGAAATAGAGGGAAATAAAATATTTGAGTTTCCCTTGGAAAGGGATATTGTCCTATGTCGGAGGAAGAAAAGACTTTTGATGGGTATATATATAATTGCTCTTCTTCTAGCTCTTAAAGAGTTAAGAAAAAGGCAAGCCTCGCGCCGTCGTCGTCGTCGCTCGCTCGGCTTCGGCTTCAATCAAAGATTGATTGATTAATCTTTTTGGACAAAATTCCTTTAAATTATTTAATTAATTAATTAAATAATTAACGAAAAATTCAATCCGGAATAACCTATGACCCGCGACCCGGTTCGGTCAGGCCCCGTTTTCTTTTCCGAATTATTTTAAATATATTTTTCCCGTAATATTTCAAACACCCCTTTTCCAACAACCATGGTTGTTTCTGAAAGGTTGCAAACCTTTTCAGAAACATTGCCAGCAACTCTATAAATAGAGTTTGAATCCCAGAATCTTTTCTTACGAAATTTTCTGAGCTTCTTCTTCTTCTTCTTCTGCACAATAAATTCCAGTGTGTTTACAGCCTTCGAGTGGCTCGTTGTTCACCGGCGTTTTGGTACCAACACTCTGGTGAGTTAAATCGTTCTATCCTGGGAGGATATATTCCAGCACCTCGGGTACTTGAGGGGAATAATTTCCTTAAGGACACACTGTGTATTCAGTGGGCTCGATTTATTCCTATACTGTTTTTTTGTTTTCAGAATCTATTTTGTTAAACAAGTATTACTATCTTTCTGGTTTATTTTTTCAGAAAGTTTAATTGTTTATTACAGCAATACAGAAATATAACAATATTTTATAGCAAAATAAGTTTAATTGTTGATGACATGTTGATAATGAGCAAAAACATGACAGATATAAATACTACTAAGCGCATGTTGGCTAGCAAATTCGATATGAAAGACTTAGGAGTTGCTGATGTGGTCTTAGGAATCAGAATTCACAAGACTCCACAAGGTCTAGCATTATCACAGTTTCACTACATTGAAAAGGTACTTGACAGGTTCAAGTATTTGAATTTCAAAATTGCCAAGACTCCAATTGATGTGAATTATGCACTTCAAAAGAATGAAGGTGAAAGTGACCCACAATTGGATTATGCAAGAGTATTGGGAAGTTTGATGTATATCATGAATTGTACACGACCAG
>AWOL01S0012402.1:0-16333 GCA_000715115.1 Nicotiana otophora
TTTTGGGGAGTGTTCGTGTCAGTATTTATGGGATTTTGTATTGTATTAAATTATTGTATTTTTGAACTTAAGAGAAATTGTGGTTTATCGTGATTATCGGCTTGCCGAGTATTGAGATAGGCGCCATCACGACAAGTTGGGATTTTGGGTCGTGACAAGTTGGCATTAGAGCCTAGGTTACATAGGTCTCACGAGTCATGAGCAGGTTTAGTAGATTCTTGCAGATCAGTACGGAGACGTCTGTACTTATCTTCGAGAGGCTGCGGAACCCTTAGGAAAATTTCACTTTCTTGTATTCTGTCGTGTGAATTTGTTGATTCTCGAAACTAAATTTATGCTATTCCATTCTCTCACATATGGTGAGGACACGTACTACCGGATTGGACGGCCAGCCACCAGTTAGGGCCGCGAGAGGCTGGGGCCGTGGTAGAGGTCGGGGCCGAGGTAGAGGTCGAGGTGTAGCTCGTACAACAGTTGGACCAGCAATTGTAGTACCACTAGTTTCTCCAGCTCAGGAGCAGATTCCTGATATAGCTGAGCCGACAGGATCAGCTCAGGCACCAGTTGTGCCTATTGAAATGCCAGGCCTTCAGGAGACTTTGGCCCAGATATTGGCAGCTTGCACTGGTCTTGCTCAGGTGGTTTCAGCTCAGGCCGCACCTGCCGTTTCTAAGGCCGTGGGAAGTACTCATACCCTCGTTGGCCGTACCGCAGACCAGGTAGTATAGGGACTTCAGATACCGGGGGCACTACCAGCCCAGCCGGTTGCAGCTGCTCGGGCCCTGGTAGTTCCTGTTATGGCAGATGATGAGCAGAGGAGACTTGAGAGATTTGAGAGGCTTCGACCTCCACCATTTAGCGGTACTGAGTCAGAGGATGCTCAGGGTTTTCTGGATAGGTTCCAATGCATGCTTCGGACAGCAGGTATTCTGGAGACCAGTGGGGTCTCATTCACTACTTTTTAGTTTTCTAGGGCTGCACTCAGATGGTGGGAGACTTACGAGAGGCATAGGCCTGTTGGCGCAGCACCCCTTACTTGGCAGCAGCTCTCTGTTGTCTTTTTGGAGAAGTTCGTGCCTCAGGCACGCAGAGAGGAGTTGCACAGGCAGTGTGAGCAGCTTTGCGATGTTCATATGTCAGTGACACAGTACGAGATGAGATTTTCTGAGTTGGCTTGTCACGCAGTCTGGTTGGTTCCCACTGATAGGGAGAGGATTAGGAGGTTCATTGATGGCCTCACATATCAGCTGCGGTTACTTATGACTAGGGACAGAGTATCTGGTGCTACTTTTTATGAGGTAGTGGACATTGCTTGGCAGATAGAGATAGTTCGTAGCCAGGAACGTGGACAGAGAGAGGCTAAGAGGCCTCGTAGTCTGGGTGATTACAGCGTTGTTCCTTTAGGGGGTCAGGTTCACCATGGTAGGGGTCATTCTTATAGACACGCTCAGATGGGTCGTCCAGTTCATCGTGGTGCATCAGCTAGACACAGTTCTTAGAGTGCTCACTCAGGCCAGTCTTCATTTTGTGCACTACCAGCGCAGAGTTCTCATCATGCCTCATCCGCACAGGCTTCTGCAGTTTATTCCTCGGGTTATCAGGAGCAGTAGTTCCGTCAGAGGAGGAGTTATTTCAAGTGTGGAGAATTTGGTCATTTCAAGATAGAGTGTCCTAGACTGTTGAGTGGGGCTCCACAGCAGAGTTCTCGACCTACGGAACTAGCACCAGCAGTTACACCACCCACCATGCCATATCGGGGTGGGGGTCAGGCAGCTAGGGGTCACCCAAGAGGGGGAGGCTGATCAAGTGGCGGGCAGGCTCAATTCTATGCTTTTCCTGCCAGGCCAGATGTTGTTGCCTCAAATGCAGTGATAACAGGTATTGTTTCAATGTGCCACAGGGAGGCTTCTATATTATTCGACCCTAGTTCCACTTATTCATATGTATCATCGTATTTTTCTCATTATCTGGATATGCCCTGTGAGTCCTTAGTTTCATCTGTTTGTGTATCTACACCTATGGGCAATATTATTACTGTGAATCGTGTGTATCGGTCGTGTGTGGTAACTATTGGGGAACTGGAGACTAAAGTTGATCTCTTATTGCTCGGTATGGTTGATTTCGATGTAATCCTGGTATGGATTGGTTGTCTCCGTGTCATTCTATTCTAGACTGTCACGCAAAAATCGTGATGTTGACGATGCCAGGGTTGCTAAAGGTTGTATGGAGGGGTTCTCTAGATCTTGTTCCTAGCAGGGTAATTTCTTATTTGAAGGCCCAGCGCATGGTAGGAAAGGTATGCTTGTCATATTTGGCGTTTGTGAGAGATGTTGAAGCAGATACTCCTATTATTAATTCACTACCGGTCGTGCGAGACTTTTCGGATGTATTTCCAACAGACTTGCCGGGTATGCCACCCGACAGGGATATTGATTTCGGTATTGACTTGGTGTAGGGCACTCAACCTATTTCTATTCCTCCGTATCGTATGGCACCAGCTGAGTTAAAAGAATTGAAAGAGCAACTTCAGGAACTCCTTGAAAGGGGCTTATTAGGCCTAGTGTGTCACCTTGGGGTGCACCGGTTCTGTTTGTGAAAACGAAAGATCGTACTATGCGGATGTGCATTGACTATAGGCAGTTGAATAAAGTGACGATCAAGAATAAATATCCTTTATCGCGTATTGATGACTTATTTGACCAGCTTCTGGGAGCGAGGGTGTTCTCAAAAATTGATTTGTGATCTGGGTATCACCAGTTGAAAATTTGGGATTCAGATATTCTGAAGACGACATTCAGAACTCGTTATGGCCACTATGAATTTCTTGTGATGTTTTTTGGGCTAACCAATTCCCTAGCAATATTTATGCATTTGATAAATAATGTATTTCATCCATATCTTGATTTATTTGTCGTAGTATTTATTGATGATATTCTGGTGTACTCGCGTAGCCAGGAAGAGCATGCACAATACTTAGGTATTGTATTACAGAGGCTCAGATATGAGAAACTCTATGCCAAATTCTCTAAGTGTGAGTTATGGCTTAGTTTGGTGGCATTTTTAGGACATATAGTGTCCAGTGAAGGAATTAAGGTGGATCCGAAGAAAATAGAAGCAGTTCAGAATTGGTCCAGACCATCCTCAGTTACTGAGATTCGGAGTTTTCTCGGCTTGGCCGGTTATTATCGTCGTTTCGTGGAGGGTTTCTCGTCTATTGCATCACCTATGACTAAATTGACCTAGAAAGGTGTTCCGTTCAGGTGGTCAGATGAATGTGAAAAGAGCTTTCAGAAGCTCAAGACAGCTTTGACTACAGCTCCAGTATTAGTGTTGCCTACAGGTTCAGAGTCTTATATTGTGTATTGTGATGCTTCGCGTATTGGTCTCGGCACAGTGCTGATGCAAGACGGTAGGGTGATTGCCTATGCGTCTAGACAGTTAAAGGTACATGAGAAGAATTATCCAGTCCACGATCTTGAGTTAGCAGCTATTGTTCATGCCTTGAAAATTTGGCGGCATTACTTGTACGGTGTCCAGTGTGAGGTATATACCGATCATCGGAGTCTACAACACTTGTTTAAACAGAAGGATCTTAACTTGCGGCAGCGAAGGTGGTTGGAGTTGCTTAAGGATTATGATATCACCATTCTCTATCATCCCGAAAAGGCCAATGTGGTGGCCGATGCCTTGAGTCGTAAGGCGGAGAGTTTGGGCAGCTTAGCATACTTACCGGTTATAGAGAGGCCTTTAGCCTTGGATGTTCAGTCCTTGGCTAATCAGTTTGTTAGATTGGATGTTTCCGAGCCGAATTGAGTTTTGGCCTATGTGGTTTCTCGGTCTTCTTTATATGATCGCATCAGAGAGCGCCAGTATGATGATCCACATCTGCTTGTCCTTAAGGACGCGGTTCAGCACGGTGATGCCAAGGAAGTCACTATTGTAGATGACGGTGTATTACGGATGTAGGGCAGGCTATGTGTGCCTAATGTAGATGGTTTACGTGAGTTGATTCTCCAGGAAGCTCACAGTTCGCAGTACTCTATTCATCCAGGCGCCGCAAAGATGTATCAGGATTTGAGACAGCACTATTGGTGGAGGCGGATGAAGAAAGATATAGTTGGGTTTGTATCTCGGTGTTTAAATTGTCAACAGGTAAAGTACGAGCATCAGAGACCGGGTGGATTGCTACAGAGACTTAAAATTCCGGAGTGGAAGTGGAAGCGTATTACCAAGGACTACGTAGTTGGACTCCCAGGGATTTTGAGAAAGTTTGATGTTGTTAGGGTGATAGTAGATCGGTTGACCAAATCTGCGCATTTTATTCCAGTCGTTACTAATTATTCTTCGGAGTGGTTGACTGTGATTTATATTCGCGAGATTGTTTGCCTACATGGTGTGCCGGTGTCCATTATTTCAGATCGGGGTACGTAGTTTACCTCACAGTTTTGGAGGGCGGTGCAGCGAGAATTGGGCACACAGGTTCAGTTGAGTACAACATTTCACACTCAGACGGACGGACAGTCCAAGCGCACTATTCCGATATTGGAGGATATGCTACGCGCTTGTGTCATTGATTTTGGGGGTTCTTGGGATCAATTTTTGCCACTTGTGGAGTTTGCTTACAATAATAGCTACCAGTCAAGCATTCAGATGGCTCCATATGAAGCTTTGTATGGGAGACAGTTCCGATCTCCGGTGGGTTGGTTTGAGCCGGGTGAGGTTAGGCTATTGGGTATTGACTTGATTTAGGATGCTTTAGAGAAGGTCAAAGTGATTCAGGAATGGCTTCGCACGGCACAGTCTAGACAACAGAGTTATACCGACAGAAAGGTTTGTGATGTTGTTCACATGGTGGGGGAGAAGGTTCTGCTCAAGATTTCACCCATGAAGGGTGTGTTGAGGTTCGGGAAGAAGGGCAAGTTGAGCCCTCGGTATATTGGGCCTTTTGAGATACTTAAGAAAATTGGAGAGGTGGCTTATGAACTTTCTTTACCACCTAGTCTATAGAGTGTTCCTCCGGTGTTTCATGTATCAATGCTCCGAAAGTATGTCGGGGATCCGTCTTATATTCTGGATTTCAGCATAGTACAACTGGGCAGTATTTTGACCTATGATGTGGAGCCGATGGCTATTTTAGACCGGCAGGTTCGAAAGCTGAGGTCAAAGAGCATAGCATCAGTGAAGGTGCAGCGGAGAGGCCAGCCAGTCAGAGAAGCTACTTGGGAGGTTGAGCAGGAGATGCGGAGCAAATATCCACACCTATTTGAGACTCCAGGTATTATTCTAAACCTGTTCGAGGACGAACGTTTGTTTAAGAGGGGGAGAATGTAACAACCCGGATGGTCGTTTTGAGTATTATAACCCCGTTCCCTTATTTACTGCTCAATTTATATTTTATAGTTGTTTTATGACTTACCGGGTTAGTGGGTTCGGGTCCGGAAGGAATTTGGAGTGAAATGAGGCACTTATTCTCATAATTGAAAATTTAAGTTACAATAGTGTATCAGATATGGACCTATGTGTAAACTACCTCGGATTTGAATTTTAATGATTCCAATAGCTCCGTATAGTGATTTTGGGCTTAGGAGCGTGTCCGGAATATTATTTGGAGGTCCGTAGAGGAATTAGGCTTGAAATGCCGAAAGTTGAATTTTTGGGAAGTTTGGCCGGGGAGTTGACTTTTTGATATCGGCATCGGAATCCGATTCTGAAAATTTAAATACTTTCGTTATGTCATTTATGACGTGTATGCAAAATTTGAGGTCAATCGAACGTGAATTGATAGGTTCCGGAGTCGTTTGTAGAAAATAGAAATTTCAAAGTTCATTAGGCTTGAATTGGGGTATAATTCATGATTTTAGCGTTGTTTGAGGTGATTTAAGGGTTCGACTAAATACGTATGATGTTTTAGGACTTGTTGGTATATTTGGTTGAGGTCCCGAGGGGCTCGGGTGAGTTTTGGATGGTTAACGGATCATTTGTGGCCTTGGTGAGATTGTTGATATCTGTTGCTGCATTTATTGGATTTTCTCTTTTGCGTTCGCGAGTGGGGACTCGCATTCGCGAAGAGGAATTTTAGGCACGCAGGATTTGCTCTTCGCGTCCGCGAGGGAGTCTCGCATTCGCGAAGAGGAGCTGGGTTGTGCATCGCATTCGCGTTTGGGGTATCACGTTCGCGAAGGGAAAAATAGTGGGCATGGGTTTTTGCCTTCGCGTTCGCGAAGGGGAGCTCGCGTTCGCGAAGAAGGGCTCTGTAAAGCATCGCGTTCGCGAGCAGTGTCTCGCGCTCATGAAGAGAAAATGTTAGGAAGCACATTTTGTGCTTTACGAACGCAAGGGGCTTGTCGCGTTCGCGAAGAAGAGAGGTTTGGACGGAGAGTTTAAGTTCTGAAAATGGGACTTCGTCCCATTTTCAGATTTTGACGGATTTGAGCTCAGATAGAGGCGAGTTTCGGGAGTATTTCAAGGAAAACAACGGGGTAAGTGTTCTTAACTCAATATTAGTTAAATTACCCGAATCCATGATTTTTTTTATCATTTAATTGGTGAATTAAGTTGGAAAAGTTTGAAAACCCTCTTAGGCATTGACGTAAGGCATTGACGTAATAAATGAGACCTAAGCTTAACTAGTACAAGTGGATAAGGTGGGAACCATGTGTATGATTCTAAGATGTAAATTTGTTACATAGGCACGTGATATATGAAAGGCATGGCCTGGAGAGTAATCATAAATGTGTAGGTCTCTCACGGGAGACAAAAAGTTATGAAAGGAGAGTCAATTGAACCCACAATAAGAAGACCCTAGCACTATGAATGTTATAAAAAATCCCAAGAATGTGTGACGTGATGTTACACTCCAAAAAGGATATTGACACGAGGAATTTGGATCCCAAGCTATGTGGCTGAATAAGAGTATAGGACTTATGAGGTTAATACCACGGGGACGTAAATCTCCCTAATAGTCAATCATATACAGGAGGACTAGAGATGTGGGACTTGTGTTCCTCAAATTGCTAAATTCAAAAGTTGTGTCAAAATGTGAAACATTTACCCCAAGTGGGGAGGGAAGGGCCATGGTGAGGCTACTTAAGTTCAATAAAACAAGAGTTGGGTCGTGTAACTATGATGTTTGGATATTTAGTTGAAGACATGTGTAGTATGATTCTCTGAGAGGATATGCAGATGGTAAACCACTAGTACGAAAATAATGTGGAAGGTTAAGAAATGTAAATTCTTCGTACGTGACAATAGACATGACATGGTCAACAATACTAGAAACTAAGAGTAAGGTTTGCAAAAAGGTTTTTTTACTTGTTAGAAAGTCAGGGACAATGGAACCCAAGGAAGAACTACAGGTCAAATGTGAAAGGCTTGCGAGTTCTTAGAATGAGTTAATCACGGATTTGCGATTTAGCTAAAGTTCCAAGGCTTTAAGAAAGACAGAACAAGTGAGAGAGATAAATGTGATGTTATAATAACCCAAGAGTGTATCGGGACTTGATGGAGAGTCTCTTAAGAATCTTACAAGCAAAGAAGTGTTAAGTGATACATGGATGAATACACTTTCCCACGGATATCCCAACAAGTGTTGAGAGGCGAGTAGGATGAATTCCCAACTAAGGGAAAAGACCACGTAATGTATGGAAGAACACATGGCTATTCACTAACTAGGAAGAATGAGGCGAGAAGAATTGGAAGAAAAATCTATAAATTTAGATGGCCATGGTTATCTCAAAATTATTCGTATCAGAATGGTGGACTCGCCTAGAGCACAAGTGTTAATAGAAGATATAAAGGATCAACTGTAATGCAGCTGACTTGAGTGGCACTGAATATCGACTAAAAGATTTAGAGGGAGTTGATGTCTACATATTATATTGGAAAGTGAGACTACTGGTGATGAAGTGGTGGTGTGATAAACTCAACAACCAGGCACAATGATACTACGAGTTCATGGGAGGCAGACAAGTGTTTGGCACAATAAGGCTGTCAACTATGAATTAAGAGCAAAATAGGATGGGAACAAATGCTCCAGTCACAAAGGAAATATAGTACCAACATATTGTCTAGACCAAATGGGAAATGTTTGAAATAGATTAAGAGAGGATGAACACTTATTATGAACCAAGCATGTTTAACATGATAACTCTTAGGCTGTAATACCAGGAAACACTATTGGTGACTACAATAGGGGGAATAAGGTGTACTAAGTCCTACACTTATAAGGAAAACAAGAAGTCGACGTTGAAGAATTTAGGAGGATCTCAAGTTTCAGAAAAGGCCCTGTTCAGGCCAATGACTTTTGTTGAAGTGAATATATATGAAGGGTGTTGATATGTGTTTTAGGAAGTGTTTAGTAGTAAAGAGGAATCGTGAGAATGTACACCATGGAGGTAGAGTAGTTTCTTAAAATCCTATAAGACTTATAATGAGGAAAGAGGATGACTAAGAAAGGTCTGAGCACGATGTTACTTCACATATTGAGGCAATGCAATGCAGGTTGATGTTATCAGGGTGTGCGCACAAGCTAGTAGATATAATTCATTTGAAACAGATGGTCCCATAAGCAAACTGACCTAGTAATGTCTTTTGTTGAGAAATTTGAAAAAAAAAAATTGCAAGTATTAATAAGATTGTAACTGTATCAAGGAAATTTTTGTAGAACTCAATTCCTATGAGGTTATATGTAAGAGAAATGTGATATAGATGTTCCACTAATGATGAAATATGGCAAGATAATAATTTATGCCTCTAGGAAACTCAAGAATCATGAGAAAAACAATCCAACACATGACTTAGGACTTGCGGCTGTGAATTTTACATTAAAGGTTTGGCGTCGTTAATTTTATGGGGTCTAGGTGGACATATTCACGGACAAAAAGATCCTTCAATATATTTGCAAATAGAAGAAATTGAATCTAAGGTAGATAAGATGGCTTAAGTTACGAAAGGATTATGACATCAATATTCTATGTCATCCGAGGAAGCCAATGTTGTGGCGGATACTCTTAGCCGGAAATCTATGGGTAGTTTGGCTCACTTGGAGGCATGTCAAAGGCCGTTGTCCAAGGAAGTTCATCGATTGGCTAGTTTGGGAGTTCGTATTGCGAACTCTAATGAAGGAGAGGTAATTGTACAAAATAGGGCTGAATCATCGCCTACTGTGGAAGTCAAAGAAAAGCAATACAACGATCCATTTTTGGTGCAATTGAAGAACGGGATTCAAAAACATAAAACTATAGCTTTTCTCTTGGCATGGATGATGGTACACTAAAGTACCAAGGGCGACTATGTGTTCTAAATGTGGATGGTCTCTGTGAGAGAATTATGACTGAAGCTCACACATCTAGGTATTTCGTGCACTCAGGTTCTACGAAAATGTATCATGATCTTAAGAAGTCTAATGGTGGAATTATATGAAGAGGAAAGTAGCGAACTTTGTGGCAAGACGTCCAAATTGTTAGCAAGTGAAGGTCAAACACCAAAGGCCCAGTGGTTTGGCACAAAAACATAGAAATTTCAATGTAGAAGTGGGAAATGATTAATATGGACTTCATGATAGGATTACCTCGTACTCCTCGTAAGTTTGATTCAATTTGGGTGATTGTGGATCGACTCACGAAATCAGCACACTTCTTACCGGTAAAGGCTACCGATACAGCGGAACAATATGCTTAGTTGTATATCAAAGAAATAGTCAGGTTGCATGGTACTCCGGATTCCATCATTTCTGATCGTGGAGCACAATTCACTGCTAAATTTTGGAAGAAATTTCAGCAAGGTTTGGGTACTCAGGTGAATCTTAGTACAACCTTTCACCCGCAGACTGACGGGCAGGTAGAGCAGACTATTCAGACGCTTGGGGATATGTTGCGTGCTTGCATTCTAGACTTCAAAGGTAGCTGGGATGATCATTTACCACTCATAGAATTTGCCTATAATAATAATTATCATGCTAGCATTCAGATGGCACCGTTCGACGCTTTATATGGAAGGAGATGTAGATCTCCCATTGGGTGGTTCGAAATTGGGGAAGCAGAGTTGATAGGGCCAGACATTGTACATCATACTATGGAAAAAGTTAAAATCATTAAGGAGCGGTTGAAGACTGCTCAGAGTTGTCATAAGTCCTATTCAGATGTTCATCGTAGGGATTTAGAGTTCAAAGAAGATGATTGGGTATTCTTTGAAGGTTTCCCCCATGAAAGGTGTAATGCGATTTGGTAAGAAAAGGAAAACTGAGTCCGAGGTATGTCGGACCGTACAAAATCATTCAGAGGATTGGTGAAGTGGCATACAGCTTGAGCAACCACCTGAGATGTCGTTAGTGCACCCGCTATGTCATGTGTCAATATTAAAGAAAGTTGTTGGAGACCCGACACTCATTGTTCCGGTAGAGACTATTAAGGTTAATGAGGAATTGATTTATGAAGAGATTCCAGTTTCTATTATTGATCGACAAGTCCGAAAGTTGATAAATAAAGAAATTGCCTCCGTAAAAGTGTTATGGCGAAACCAGCAGATTAAAGAAGCCACATGAGAGGCCGAGGAAGAAATCAAGAAGAAGTACCCTTATTTGTTTGAATAGATATGTAATCGTTCTATGAAATTGTTCCCTATGAATTACATATTATTTGTACATCTTATGCTAAGGGTGTTCCTTTTCTGGTAATATATTTTGCTTATGAAGCCATGGTTGGTGTAGTTTTCATGTTATATTGCGTCATCGGATTATGTATATGTTGTAGGATTGGTTTCTGAGATTTCTCTGTCACGTGAATAGGCTTAGTCACAGGGGAGACTCTGGATAAAGTTTTGGAGTAAGTAAAATTGGGAACTATTAGAGTGTGGATAAGGATTTAAGTCACATTGGGTGTCTATGGCGAATTCTAACCCTCATTCGAGGACGAATGATCTTAAGCGGGGGAGAATGTAAGGTCCCGTTAAAAATTTTTAATGATTTAATATTTTAAAGTACGACAACGGTATTCGGGAATAATGTATTCGAGTATCAAAGGAGACCTATGGGGTGGAACCGCAATATTTTGACATCAAAAGTGTTTCAACGACGTCGTTCCTTCGAGTATAAGTGGTATCACATTAAGCAAACGATCTCCACATTGAGTTTTGATTGAAGCATTAGATCCGTATTGAAATTATGGAACCATAGCACAAAGAATCGTTGAATTCGGACATCGTATGAGAGAGTTATGTCCATTTTCGGGCGAAATAGAAAATATTTCCCATCGCAAGCGCCCAGGATAGCGTGGGGCGCTAGTCGTGGCGTTGGAATTTTTGAGGTTCTGGAAATTGGGCCACAGGTCGCGCCCCACGCTGCCTGTGACGCCCGAAATGCTATATACTCATTTGGGGCTCATTTTACCCCATTTTTCTTGACCGAACTTTGAGGTTTTTCTCCACTCTCTCAAGACCTCCAACTCCCCCTATATTCAAGGTAAGTAATCCCTACTAATTTGATGTTTCATTCCATCAATTTCACCCTAAAACTAACCCAGTCCTCCGTAAAATACATAGATCTTCAAGAACTTTCTTCAAGAACTCAAAGGAGGGTTTTGCAAGATTTCTTCCAAAAGATAATCCTACACCCTTAGACTTACATGTATGGATATATTATGAGAATATGAGTATGAATTAAGTATTGGAACTTATGGTATGGTGATTGAAAGCCATAAGTTCCCAATTTAAATACATAACCATTATAGAGATTGAAAGATGATTATCTGATGGAATTTTGTTAGTTGAGGGTGGATGGATAGTCATGTATGTGATGTTTGGAGTTATGGATTATTCAAGAATGATGACGGGATAAATTATTGGTAAATGGTAGTAATTGGATGAACTAATTTTATGGGTAAGAGATATAGAGATTCATGCCTACTAGGTGTTTGATAAAATGCATAAATGGCCTAAACTATGGGATTTGTTACTAATATTGGTTCCATTGGATGTTGTCATTGTAGATTGAAGTTGTTTAGTATAGTAGATCGTTGTAGTATCATTAAGAGAAGGATTGAGGTATGTATGGATAAACCCCCTTCTTCTTAGAATCGAATTCCATGGTGTTCATGTAATTGAAGTAAGACCTTGATCATTATTGAATTCGATATTCGTAATATGGTTGTGTCGAATGATATATGTTCAATATTTATTCTAAATGTTTTTATCATGTCATCTTGCCATTTGAGGATATGTTTAAAATGTGAAATATGTGTTAGAAATGTTATGATTTCATGTCAAGATCGAAATAAAGGTTGTTATGCCAAATTGTATGAAAAGCCTCTGTGTGCCTAAGATTCCCAAATTGTTGTGTTATGTGAACTTACTGTCTTGAATGGGAAGGCTTATTGTTGTTGATAATGATTATGATAATGATATTTAAATGTGGAAAAAGGGACTGAAATTATGAAATACGGTCAAGTGCCAAGAATGATTTTGTAATTGAAATCACTAGTGCCAATGAATTGAAAGTATATGAAAGAAGTACGATGTAAAATGATTGACAGAAAATGGTTGATGTCTCAAGTGAGATGGCCTAGTCGATCGGGCCGAGATCGAACACCGTGTGAGAACACGGTGGTATTATGAATTAAATTGTGAAAATGGTTGATGTCTCAAGTGAGATGGCTTAGCCGATCGGGCCGAGATCGGACTCCGTATAAGAACACGGTGGTATTGTGGATGAAACTGTGGATTGTGGCACTATGCTAGAAATGATAATTGATATTGTGGATGAAACTTTGGATTATGGCACTATGCTGGAAATGATAATTGAGATTGTGGATATAGTTGATATCTCAAATGAGATGACCTAGCCGATCGGGTCGAGATCGGACTCCGTGTAAGAACACGGTGGTATTGTGGATTGTGGCACTGTGCTGAAAATGATAATTGAAATTGTGGATAGGGTTGATGTCTCAAATGAGATGACCTAGCCGGTCGGGTCGAGATCGGACTCCGTGTAAGAACATGGTGGTATTGTGGATTGTGGCAAATGGCATTAAAGATTACCCAACCTAATAAGATGGAAATTAATTTGAGAAATTATGTGATCCTTACTTGATATTTTAGTATTTTGTTTAGCTCTTATTGAACTCATGACTGTTTCCTCCTTATATTATTGTCCATTCTATTGAGATGGTGTTTTAGCTTTACATACTAATACTATTCGATGGTACTAACGTCTTTTTTGCTGGGGGCGCTGTATCTTTAAATGGACGCAGGTGGTTACATTGCAGACAATGTTAATCGTAGTTAGTGGTACATCATCATTTTCTCAGCAGACTCGGTGAGCCCCATTTCATTCCGGGGTCATGTATTGTACCTTTTGTTTATATTGTGGTCACTTTTGAGATATAACTGGGGCATTGTTGCCTGCAGTATCATTGTACTCTTCTTTATCCATAGAGGCTCCGTAGACATAGTGTGGGTTGTGTATTGGTGTTGGGAAAGTCAAAATATGTTATGTTGTGGTTGTATTATTTGTCCATTCGAGATTTTTAAAAAAACAATGATGAAATTATTGGTAATAAATGGGTATTGTATACATAAACTCCTTTTTTATCTAATTAATGAAAACATGTATTATTTTTATTCGTGGATGAGTTTGGGTAGAATGAAATCTACCAGGCTTGTTCGGTCGGGTTTACTCGGTTGAGCGCCGATCGCGCTCCTCGATTTTGGAGCGTGACAGATTACTATACTGTTAAGTTTTTTATTACTAGTAGTGCCTTCTCGTCACTGACTGAAGTCATGAGATTTCCTTTTATTGCTTAGTCTAAGGCTATTAATGTCTAAATCTGGTGGATTACCATAGTACTTTACACTTTCTGTTAAAATAGATGCTCTGGTCAAGTCACTCGTGTCTTCAAACCCTTTTGCACATTTATATTACCGGATTAACTAATTGGCAATCTTCCAGTAGTGGTTGTTTATATCCTCAACACACATGATGAAGTCTTTGTCACGGATATGAGCTTTATCTGTTTTCCATTTACTCTTATCTAGTTGAGAGATTAAAGTTAAATTGTTTTCAAATTTAGTAAGGAGTTATTCTTTTGCAAACGAACTAAAAAGGAAATAGATTCACATAAACTGAAACAGATGGAGTATTTTATTATCATGGTACAATATTTATTCATGTGATTCTAATTTAACTATATTATTTCCAGGGTTAAGGATTATCTTAAGAAGACACTGGTAAGTTTTTCATATTTATTCATATTCTCTCTTTTAATTTTCGTAATAAAAGTTTTCCCTCTTTTGATTTTCCTATTCTCTGCTAATTGATTTCTTGCAACAGGATAATGTTCGGTAGATAGACTACACAGTATCTTTTTGGAGTCACCACATCGTTGATTTTGATGTTACTTTACTTTAGAGTCACAAGTGTTGGCAGCCATCTTTTTCATCGTATTTTAGAACTGATAATGATGTTAACGTATATGTATATGGTCGAAATAGATTTCGGCCTTCCTATGTTCGATCAAGTTCAAGTGGTAAGAAATCGGAGTGGGATTTTGGGAGTGAGCTCCGAAGATAGTACAAACGAGCCTCGAGTCCGAAGGCTGCTCGAGGAGTCGGCTCGATAATCTTATCGAGCCCGTGACCAAATCGATCCGCAAGGCATTGCTTCGAGGTCGGAAATGCGCGACGCCCATCCCGAAGGTCGAACTCAAGCCAAGACCGAAGGGCTCGACCCAGTAACGAGTTCGAGTCAGTATCGGGCTCACAGACAAGAGCCGTTATAACCGCACCAAGAGAGAGAATCTTGGCGGGAATCGAGGAAAAGACAAATCATCATGGGTCCTCCACTATATGCTTTATTTTATTATTTTTTATAAATAAAGTAGCGACCCTCTACTATAAAATAGGGGATCCTTGTAAGCTATGGATATACTGAATACACTGGAACAAAAGATATCTCCTTGTACTTGTTTTACTTTATTTTACTCGTTCTTTCTGTTCATTATTCATACTCTCATAGTCAAGAATATTCGTATTGCTATCTCTCTATATGATTTGTATCAAAGGGTATCACGTATCCTTAGAACCATACATAAATTTAACGTTATCTAATTTTTCGGGTAAACAGTTTGGCGCCCACCGTGGAGCTAAGGATAACAGTGATTGTTTGATATAAATCTGCAGTACACACCAGTTTACAACTTCAAATCAGTAATGGCTTTACCTATCGACCACGAAGCCGGCCTTCAAGATGAAACCAACAACTTGTCACCCGGGGGCGGAAAGCCACTTGACGATGGCACTGAGGCTCAAATCGAAGTACCCGAAATTCGAGCCGAAGTACCATTGGATGTCAATTCACAAATAGCTCTGGAGGCGAATCATCGTTCTGAATCGGAAAAAAGCATTCTGGGCGGTACTCGATTCGTAGCCCGAGACACCCATAACACAGGGGAAATCGGAGCCAGCCTACGTATGATCTTCGAGATGCTACAAGCCCAACAAGTAGCGATAGCCTAGTTACAGAGCCAAACTCATATACAAAGCAGGCCGGATCCCAATCCGCTTCGAGAAATCACCCCCAGAACGGAGCCCGCCATAGTGAAATCAAACGAGCAAGAATAGGGGACCACTACCGAAATTACTAAATTGCTCGAGGAACTCACAAAACGAGTCGAAGCCAACGACAAGAGAGTGCAAATATACAATGCCAGGGTCGATCAAATCCCGGGAGCTCCACCAATGATAAAAGGGCTTGATTCAAAAAAATTCATACAAAAGCCTTTTGCCTCGAGTGCGGCCCCAAAACCAATACCCAAACAATTCTGTATGCCCGAAATTCCCAAATATAATGGTACGACCGATCCTAACGAACATGTCACTTCTTACACATGTGCCATCAAAGGTAACAATTTGAAGGATGATGAGATCGAGTCCGTGTTGTTGAAAAAGTTTGGGGAGACCCTCTCGAAGGGAGCAATGATCTGGTATCACAATTTACCGCCAAATTCCATCGATTCGTTTGCCATGTTAGCAGATTCATTCGTAAAGGCACATGCTGGTGCCATAAAGGTTGCAACAAGGAAATCAGACATCTTCAAAGTAAAGCAAAGTGGTAATGAAATGCTGAGGGAATTCGTATCCCGATTTCAAATGAAACGCGTGGAATTGCCACCGGTCATAGACGATTAGGCCGTACAAGCTTTCACCCAAGGATTGAACGAGCTAAGTTCGACAGTATCACGTCGGCTTAAGCAAAATTTGATCGAGCACAACAACAACAACAACAACAACAACAACCCAGTAGAATCCCATTAATGGGGTCTGGGGAGGGTAGTATGTACGCAGA